>CM039138.1:18654575-18834575 GCA_022036555.1 Microstegium vimineum | reverse complement strand
AAATTTTTTTGGTTTTATTTTTTTTAAAAAATTTTGGGGGCCCTTTAAGGGGTTCCCAAAGGGGTTTTTTTGGGGCCCGGGTTTGTTTTTGGGGAAAAAAGGCCCCGGGGTTTTCCAATTTTTTTTGGGGGCCCCCCCTTTTTTTTTTGGGGGGTTTTTTTTTGGGGCCCCTTTTTCCCCTTTGGGGAAAAAAAAATTTTTTTAATTTAAATTTTTAAAAAAATTTTTTAAATTTAATTTTTTTTGGAAAATTTAAAAAAAAAAACCGAAATTTAAAATTAAGGAAAAAAAATTTGGGGGCCCCCCCGGGGGGGAAAAAAGGTTTTTTTTTAAAAAAAAAAAATTTTGGGAAATTTCCCCGGTTTAAGGCCCGGGTTTCCCCCCCCCCCCCCCCCCTTTTTCCCCCCCCCCGGGACTTTTGGATTTTGGTTTTTTTAAAAGGGACCCCCCCCGGGGGTTTTGGGGGGGCCCCCTTTAAGGGGTATTTTTTTTTTAAAAAAAAACCCCAAAAATGTGGGGGGCCCTTTTTTTTTTTTTTTTTGGGGGGGGGTTTTTTTTTTTAAAAAAAAAACCCCCCAAAAAAAAAGCTTTTTTGGGGGTTTTAAAAAAAGGGGGGGGAATTTTTTTTTGGGGGGGGTTTTTTTTTTTGGGGGTTTTTTGAGAAAGACTTTCTCAATAAAGAGAGAGTAGACAAAAAAGGGGTATCTTGAGAAGTTCAAGATGACCCCAAAAGGGGATTTTAACCCATGAGTGATGGGGAATTTTTAGCCGAACAAATTTAGATACCGAAAGGTAGAGAAACACCACCCCTACCCCCGAAGGTTCCAAACAAGAATCCAGAGGGCACCGGGGAAGTGTTGTTGGTTTGACGATTTCCCAACCTGCGGGCATACGGGGGGGAAAACAATGATGGACCCAAAATTTTTTTAGGAAAGGAAAAGTGCCTTTAGATCCGAGATAGATTCCATGGGAGAAATCAAGTTTTTGGAAATTGGGTTTACCCGCCAGATGGGGTTAAAACCCCTAGGGGTGCAAATGGGTCTATAAAAAGAAAAAGGATATGGATGGAAACATTCACGTCTATAAAGCTCGACTTGTTGCAAAGGGTTTTCGGCAAGTTCAAGGAGTTGACTACGATGAGACATTCTCGCCGGTAGCGATGCTTAAATCTATCCGGATCATTCTAGCAATTGCTGCTTATTTCGATTATGAGATTTGGCAGATGGATGTTAAAACAACATTTATAAATGAAAATTTGGAAGAGGACATGTATATGATACAGCCCGAAGGCTTTGTTGATCCTAAAAATGCTGGAAAAATATGCAAGCTAAAGAAATCCATTTATGGATTAAAGCAAGCATCTCGGAGTTGGAATATTCGTTTTGATGAAGTGATCAAAGAGTTTGGCTTTCGTCGGAATGAAGAAGAACCTTGTGTTTACAAGAGGGAAAGTGGGAGCGCTGTTGTATTTCTAATCTTGTATGTAGATGACATACTATTGATTGGGAATGACATTCATATGCTGCAATCCGTAAAGACTTCACCGAATAATAGTTTTTCTATGAAGGATTTAGGAGAAGCAACATATATTTTGGGCATTAAGATCTATAGAGATAGATCAAAGAGGCTTATAGGATTAAGCCAAGATACATACATTGACAAGGTGTTGAAACGGTTCAACATGGAACAATCCAAGAGAGGGTTCTTACCTATGTCACATGGTATGCGTTTTAGCGAGAAGCAGTGTCCTTCGACAGCTGATGAGCAAAAGCACATGAGTAAGGTTTCATATGCTTCGGCCGTTGGTTCCATTATGTACACCATGATATGTACTCGCCCAGATGTCTCATATGCTCTAAGTGTTGCGAGCAGATACCAAGCTAATCCAGGTGAGAGTCACTGGACGCTTGTTAAAAACATCCTTAAGTACTTGAGAAGGACTAAAGATGTGTTCCTAATCCATGGAGGCGAGGAGGAGCTCGTTTTAAATGGTTACACCGATGCCAGCTTCCAAACTAATGTGGATGATTCACAATCTCAATCAGGTTTTGTGTTCACAATAAATGGTGGTGCTGTAAGATGGAAAAGTTCCAAGCAGGAGACGGTGACTGATTCTACAACAGAAGCCGAGTACATTGCAGCTTCTTCTGCTGCAAAAGAAGGTGTTTGGATGAGGAGGTTTCTCATTGAGCTTGGTGTGGTTCCAAATGCGTCTCACCCATTGAATCTACATTGTGACAACAATGGGACGATAGCGCAGGCTAAGGAGCCTAGGAATCACCAAAAGAACAAACATGTACTACGGAAGTTTCATCTCATTCGAGAGTTTGTCGGTCGAGATGAGATCAAGATGTGCAAAATACATACGGATTTGAATGTTGCAGATCCTTTGACAAAGGCTCTTCCACAGCCTAAGAATGAGGCACACGTGAAAGCTATGGTATTAGATATCTTCGAGATTAGCTCTAGTGCAAGTGGGAGACTGTTGGGAATATGCCCTAGAGGTAATCATAGAGATGATTGTATTTCCTTGTATCCATGACATGTTATGAGTTCAATGAATATCCATTAAAGACAACTTGTATCGATAAACAATTATGTGAATTGTTTGTGAAACTCATTTACTTGTATGGTTATTCTAAAGTTGTCCCTGATCTGAGTTCATGCTAGAATGTGCATGAATATTAGATCAACACATTATTAGTTGATGACTATGTTTCACAAGTCATGGACATGAGATGTTAAACTAATAATGTGGGCACATGTAGGACATGATGCTGGACAGACCCGACATGAGATTGTCTCTATACACATCATGTACGTTATGTCCTTAGACCTGAGATTGTCGTATGTACTCAAGATGTGAAACGACCTACCTTGGGACTACCAAACGCTACTCCGTGACTGGGTAGTTATAAAGGTGACTTTCGGTTTGTCAGGAAACATGCTGTGAGACATAGTCAATCAAGATGGAATTTGCCACTCTCCATGAGAGAGAGAGATATCACTGGATCACTCAAATGATTAGATCATGAAATGCATGGCCGTGCTTGGGTTAAGTGTTAACCCACAAGTTGAACCAAATATCATGAGGCAAAGGAATAACATGTATATTGTAATATGGTGGTTCGTCTGATATGATCGTAGCATATGCATAGGAGTTGACACGCCTTGCTAGAGGCCGCTATCAACTATTGGTCGAGTAAGAGTACTTGGGCCATGTCTATGTGTGCGTGAGCCCATAGGGTCGCACGCTTAAGGGGCTGGAAGCCTAATTCGGGTTGGACCCGAATTAGACTAGGTTAAGGGTTACTAATGGGCCTCCAACGTGGGAGCTCGTTAGGACGCCTATATAAGCAAGGGTTGGCATGGTGCGAGTTGATCTTACGTCCTTTGGCATCCTCCGTCGCCCTCCCCACGCTCACGCCTAGTACTCCTCGCGGACCTAGCAGTCCAGAGACGTGACGCTTCTTCCCTGCACGTCTGGGATTTCTCGGAGGTGCTGCATCTGAAGCACAAGGACGAACCGCGAGTAAGAGACATTGAGACGGACGACCTCGCAACTGCACGACAATACTGCAACGCGCACGACTACATCAGGCCGCTTCCGCTGCACCTGCGCGTCTAGTGGTAACCCCGTGATCTATAACTAGCATATGGGGTAGAAAAATTTTGTTTTCTGGCTAGCCTAGCAACCTCATAACCCTACACTTTGGTAGGATTTTTTCACCATTGAGGAACAACAAAGTGTTTTATTATTTTAATAAATAAAACTTCGATAGTCATTCTTGCTTAGAACAATATTATAGCAGCTCTTATTTTTTCATATCATGTCTCACAACAAGTTAGACTTAGTTACAATATTTGCAACCCGCAAAAGTTTGAGGTTCATGATGTTTTCTTTTAAGCCAAGTAATCCATACTTAAAGAAGTATCAAGTTGTAAACTAAGTACTAGAGAAACATTTAGCAGAGCAACTATTCATCATTTCTATAGGAGATATTAATTTTAATGGAACATGTGAGAGTGGATTAGAGAAAGTATTTTTTTATTTTATTTTGTATGCAGAGTTTTTTTAAATGCAAAGCAAAGATAAGCAATAAAATGCATGAATATAAATGCTAAAATTAAAAACTTACCTTAGTTGGGGAGGGAACCTCCCCCAAGCTTGTCTTTTGATCAATAATGCGGTGGATGTGGATGTTGTTGCCGCCACATGTCCCAATACCGACGTTGTTCTTCATGCATTGCTTGAATGTTCTCGTAGTTCATTGGACGATGCGTGATGTTTCATTGTGCTCAACACGCAACTCACCAAAGGTGTTGGTGAGATGATTGAATTCTTGCCGTAGTTCACGATGCACCCTGTCTCGTGTGGACGAGAAGGATGCTCGTGCTTGTTGCGGCCGTGATGGTCAAGGAGGCATGCCACTTGAAGTGTGCATGGGATTGGAAGATGCGTCGTCTTCCTCCTCGCCAATAGCTCCTTGAGAAGGACCACCTTGCTCAAGATGAACAAAGTGTAGCCCCTCCTGAGTTCTCTTGTCTCAGCCTGCAAAACCTCTTTGTCCCATTCCTTGATCTAAATCAAGGGTTAGCTTACGGGTCCTATACAACTGAAGTTGCCTATTTGGAAGAGGCACCTCAATTGTATGACCTCTGTAAATCATTTTAAGTTCATTATTGGCATCTCTTTTTAGCATTTGAACATATGCAAGATATTGCTCTGAGATCATTGCTAAAGGAGCAGAGATGTAGAAAAAGGGATATGAGCCATCTAGCAGGTTCATAGATTTGGCAAGATGAGTAATTAAATATGTGAATTGAATAGATTCATTATTCTCAATTGAACTTTGCCAAAATTCCACTAAGCTTTTAACATGAGAGATTTGAATTTTGTTTACCATGGCATAAAGCAGTTTTAATTCCACGTCACTTATCAAGCTAGCATTACTTCTAGGAAACAAAGTTATTTTCATCCAAAGGTTCATGAAACGAAGAGTAGGATTATGAATTTCTTCAGGTTTAGGATTTGAGCAATCTTTTAGAGCAGAGATAGAGAACCAAAATTTTCTCTTGTTAAAACTATGTATGGCAAGGTCTAAATCAATCAAGCATGAATTTTCAAAACCAAGAGCAGTACTAAGATGACTCCAAGTTAAATTATGGTTTTGATTAAACAAGTGAAAGGAAATTCCAACATTAGAGATTTGGAGAGAGCATAAAAATTCTGTGGTAAGCAACCCAATTCCAAACTCTTCTATTTGCCAAAAGCCAGACCAACCAATAGCGGTAAAGATAGCGTTGAATTCGTTGGTCATACCTGCATTGGAGAGAAGATTCGGATCCAATCTCCTTGTGTGCTCGAAAGATCGATACCGAAGAGAGAGATATCTTTGATACTCTACTTGGTTGAACCCAAGACCACTTTGTTGGTCATAGGTCCTCATCGGGGGCACCATGAATGCCTCGATGTGAGGTACCTCCTCTGACACTTCTTCTTCCTCCTAAGGTAGTTCTTCAGTTTGGAGGTTCTCCCAAGTGTATCGGGCAGAACCTCCCCTTCTTCTTCCTTGGGAAGTGTCCTCGGATTGGTGGGAGCGACGAGATGAGCTCCCCCTTACGATGTGTTTTGCTTTCTTGAACATGGAACTTATCGGATTCTTCATCTTCTAGAGATAAAGAAGGGCACAAGGGCAAGACTAGGAAGAGTTGTGTGTGAAGTGGATTTCTAGTTTGCTTTGTGGGGGAAGTTTGAGCTAGGAGAAGCTTGATGAAGACAAGAGATCTTCTTGTGGACTAGTGAGAGCAACACTACTTCTCTTGAGGGCTAAGAACTTCTCTTGAATGTAGAGAGCAGAGAGCAAGGCAAGGAGAGGCTTGAACTAGAACTGAATTCTTGTGGAGGTGTGAGGGATGAAGCTCTCCTTGCTTGGGGTTTTATAGGGGAAGGAAGTGGCACCAAGGGGGTGTCATGATCACATGTCTTGGAATATGCCTTACACAAAGCAAAAGAGGGAGAGGAGGTGACCAAAAGTGGTCATCCATCCCTCTAAAGTGAAGATTCCACTCATGCTTTTTCTAGTGTTTGGTGAAAGGTGAAAGATGTGATATGATGTGATCAAAATTTGAGCTAAAGTAGTCAAGATTCTCCTCTTTAAACAAAGAGTAGTGGGGGACAAAAGTATGTCATGCTTTGGTGGAAGGTGATTGATGTGTTTTCTTTTTCAAGGCATGACAAAGTGAAAGTGAAAGTTGGTTCCCCACTTTGGACAAGGAGTAGTGGGAGACAAGGATGTGTCATGCTTTAATCAAAAAGTGATTGACGTACTTTAAATCATGAGAAGACAAAAGAGATATCTCCCAAAGCAAGAATCTGATTTTTGAAAGTCCCACCTCCCAAATCATGAGATGCTTGGACAAAGGATGATGGAGAAGGGAAGTGGATGAACAAGGGGTACCTAGGGTGGTCGGCCGACCACCCTATTGGCCCTACTTTTTGTCAAATTTTAATGCTAATCTAATTCTCAAGTTTTATTTAATCTAAATTTAGTTTTCTGAATTTTAAGTATGAAATAAATTGAAGCTTTGAACTAAATTTAAAAAGGGAAATAAAAGATAACTACCGATTTACCTTTCGGTGAAGGCTCCTTGATTTTAAGTCCTCGGAGTAGGACTCTCCTTCTTGTTCATTCCTCGGGTGCACTTGATAACTCCGGGGGAGGAGACCGTGATGTGTGCACCTCTTTTGTTTTCCAAACTTGCCTTGGATTGGCGGGTTCATCCTTCTTGAGTTCCTTGATCTTGATCTCCGGGTATTGCTTCTTCTTGCATGGAGCTTGAACTCTTCTTTTTGGTGGTTGTGCTTTTACCTGTTTGTTAAGTTTATAACCATTGAAAGCACATTTTACCTTGTGACTTGGGAATTGGAAGTGGATTTGGCCCGATCCAACGTAGATGACTGCGTTGGTGGTGTTGAGAAAGGGCCTTCCCAAAATCACGATGACTTCCGTGTTGGCTCCCATGTCAAGGATGATGAAGTCGGTGGGGATGTATTCGTCTTGGATGTTGACCAAGATATCCCTTGCGAATCCCTCGGGAAACCGTATCGTTTGATCTTCCATCTACAAACGAACATATGTAGGGACCATAGGTCCCCCTAACAAGTTATCGTATGTTACCTTGGACATGATGTTGACACCCGATCCAAGGTCGCAGAAGGTGTGTGGAATGTTTGTTGTCCGATCGAGCATTTGATCGTCGGGTGGCATGGATCTTCCTTCTTCATGATGAAGGGAGGATCGAGTAGATAGCCCCAATAGGAGCGAAGTGGAGGCTTACCGAACCTCGTGTTAACCATGTTTACATGTGAATGACCGAGAATGACGACCAGAGGGGGGTGAATGGGAGCCTCAAATTTCACTCGGAAATATTCGGGCCACTCTTCCCAAAAACAAACCCAGCAAGCACGCTTACTCAACCAGCAAGATCACGGCCCTAGAGAGGGTGGATACCTTTGGTGATGACCAAGAGGTACAGCGGATCTTCCAGAAACCAAAAACTCAAACCGAAACACCGATAGTGAGGCTCTCAAACACTAGAGAGAAGAGATCTCACCCAAAAATACTTATGAGAACTGGTCTCACAAGTTCTTCATCAAGTTCTCTGCGTGATTACGAAACCAACGCAGCAAACGGAACTCAATTCGGAGTCCGGACGAGAGAGAAACGACCAAAACAGCGGGCGAAGAAATCCTGAAAAAACCTTACTGGAAGGCCGACAGACGTTGGGCGATGGACGAGTCCGACGCCAGAGTCTGTCGCAGCCAGAAAAAAAAGCCCCAGGCGACGGACGCTCGGCAAGGCAGAGAGCAGCGTCCGACGCCACCGAAAACTGCGTAGTGAACACGAAAAACGCCGGAACTCACTCGTTTCAACTCCGATTGAATCCAAACCTTGTGAGGAGGTTTTTGAGGTAGATGTGACTCTACTCTTGGAGGATCTAGTCCATCCTTCCCTCAAAAATTCATGAATCAAAGATGAACGAATAAAACAGAGTGGAAAACAAGCCAGAACGCAAACGGATCGATCTCTTTGCTCACCCCATCCTAGCCCGATTCCTTCGGTGGATTTGATCACAAGGGGTAGCAACAACTATCAATTCAAGTGTAATTCCAAAACCCGCAGCGAGGAGGGAGATCGAGTGGAGGGAATCAAGAACAAAAAAGCCAAATCGCGAAGAACACGAGCAACCGGGGACTCGATCACAAAAACAAAGCCACCATGGCTTACGGAGGGTAAGGCCTCCGATTCCCATCAAAAACCGAGTGCGAATTCTTACAAAGGTTGGAGAGATCAACCTAGGGACCTCATGAACTAGAGAGAGGGTATATAGAGAGAGAGAGGTGGTGCAAATGATTAGGGTTCAAGAGGTAGGATGAGGATACCCCTTCATCCCCTATTTAACAGGGCTTTGGCTATTTCCCAAAGACCCCCCTAGATATATGAGTGAACTACCTAGCCTAAGCATTGCAGTCCAAGCTCCGGAAAATATCTTCCTCAAATTGAATGGACGGCCCCGCTTCCTGCCAGGAGTTGCCGTCGCCTCGACGCAACCTCCAGGATTCCGCCACGTGCCATCCCCACTTCCTCGGAAGCTCCACCTAGGTTTTGAGGCCCACCGGTAGCTTTGGGCTCAACTACCGAACCCCGAGTTTTGCGGCCCAAACTTCGAAACCAACGCGGATAGTTTTGAGGCCCAAACCACCAAACCACTCGACTCGAGCCACCTTGTCTTCGCTCGGTCGGACTCCGAGTATCCTGAGCCTCCACTCGACTTGCGCGTCCACCGTCTTCACTTAGTCGACTCGGTCTACCTCCATGTCTTCTCGCACTCGCCGGTGCCAAGTACTAGCCACCACAGCTAGTCCGCCGGCGCCCATGGTCCCTCAGTCCGAGCCCAGCTTCCGCCCTTCACCGCTCTCAGTCCATCGGCACGGCAAGCCTCTACTCGACCTTCTCCACTCCATTGACCGCTATCACTAGGCATAGCACCTGCACACCACAAGCCGATAGACAAGCACACATTTCTGCTTTCGCAGAGGTTAGGGTAAGCCACTCAAAACTGAAACACTCACATGTTGGATGATCAGTCATCATCAAAGCTGAACATACATGGGTACTTATCCACCATGTGTTCGCAGGTACTTCACCTTAAAATCGTTCCTCTCAAAAGCGGCACGCTTGAGCAACGCATTTTGACTCATCAAGGTGTCGTTCAGAGACTCAAGCTCGAGAGAGAGGGATTCGATGGTGGGTGATACCTCGGGTGTGTCAGAGTCGTAGTCGGAGTCATCCTTGCGCTTGTTGACCTTGCCTTCCTCAATCGCCATGGTGCAAAAGCCACCGTGCTTGGCGTCGGCGTAGAAGCATAGGCCGTTGAACCTGTCCTCAACCTTTCCCTTCGACTCATCATCGCTTGAGGAAGAACCTCCGTTGGAGGAGGCATCGATGTCGCTAAGGGAGGCGAGGAAGGCTCGATGCTTGGCCTTCACCTTGTCGATCACCTTCTTCGAAGACCTTCAGTTGTAGCCGCCCTCGGGCTTGTGTTTGTCCTCGAAGTGGTGTTCGCGCTTGTCCTTGCGCTTGGTGAAATCACCCGCAACTTTCTTGGGGCAGTTTGCGATGAAGTGATCCTCATCACCACAATGGTAGCACCACTTGGCCGAGCCACCACGTCGTTGGTTCAAACAGTTGTTGTGAAACCGTGAGAACCTAGTGATGACTAGGGCCAGCTCATCATCTCCAAGAGCCTTCACCTGCTCCTCTGTCACAAAAATCAAAGACAAACCGAACAAAGAGTGTGAAGGGTTAGAGGAGGAAGAAGACGTACCGCCGGTGCCAGAAACCAACGCTATAGATGGTTTCGACGGGTTTTCAAGCTTGGCCCGGGTCTGGTAGTCAATCTCCGAGCACTTGAGCTTGCTGAACAACTCGTCCTCGGTCAGGGCATCATAGCTCGGTGACTCCTAAATGGCAGCCACCTTCATTTCCCACACCTTCCGATCAAGAGTATGCAAAAGCTTGATAGCCATCTCATGATCATCATAAGGCAAGTTGACTCGATTAGCGCGCATCTTGTTGACAATAGATTGGAAGCGAGTGAACATCCCGTCAACAGATTCACTGGCCAACTGAGCAAAGTTCTCGTACTCTCTACGGTACGTGTCGAAGAGTCTGGACTTGATCTGAGGGTTGCCCTCATGATATCTTAAGAGTGTTTGCCAGATTTCCCGTGCCATAGTGAGACTCGAAACTCGCTCAAACTCTGGAAGAGACAAACAAGAGATGAGAATGCTATAGGATCTTGCAATTGACGCATGCTGCGTAACTTGGGCATCGGTGATCAGAGCGTCAAGAACCACGAAGTTCTCATTCTCACAAATCTCCCAAAACTTCGTGTCAAGCCCTTGGAGGTAAGCGGACATGCGTACCTTCCAATAGGAAAAGTTGGTTCCATCGAAGTAAGGAGGTTTACCAGCACCTCGCTCCATGTCGCCTTCGCGGATCAAGAACCATGTAAGGTGGATTGATCCTTAACCGGCTTTGATACCAATTGAAGGACCGAGAATGGCGACCAAAGAGGGGGGGTGAATGGGAGCCTCAAATTTCACTCGGAAATATTCGGGCCACTCTTCCCAAAAACAACCCCAGCAAGCACGCTTACTCAACCAGCAAGATCACGACCCTAGAGAGGGTGGATACCTTTGGTGATGACCAAGAGGTACAACGGATCTTCCGGAAAGCAAAAACTCAAACCGAAACACCGATAGTGAGGCTCTCAAACCCTAGAGAGAAGAGAGGAGATCTCACCCAAAAATACTTATGAGAACTGGTCTCACAAGTGCTTCATCAAGTTCCCTGCGTGATTACGAAACCAACGCAACAAACGGAACTCAATTCGGAGTCCGGACGAGAGAGAAACGGCCAAAATAGCGGGCGAAGAAATCCTGAAAAAACCTTACTGGAAGGCCGGCGGACGCTGGGCGATGGACGCTGATCAAGGCGACGGACGAGTCCGACGCTAGAGTCCGTCGCACCCAGAAAAAACAGCCCGAAACAGCCCCAGGCGACGGACGCTCGGCAAGGCAGCGAGCAGCGTTCGACGCCAGCGTCCGACGCCCCTGAAAACTACGCAGTGAACACGAAAAACGCCAGAACTCGCTCATTTCAACTCCGATTGAATCCAAACTTTGTGGGGAGGTTTCTGAGGTAGATGTGACTCTACTCTTGGAGGATCTAGTCCATCCTTCCCTGAAAAATTTGTGAATCAAAGATGAATGAATAAAACGGAGTGGAAAACGAGCCAAAACGCAAATGGATCGATCTCTTTGCTCACCCCATCCTAGCCCGATTCCTTCGGTGGATTTGATCACAAGGGGTAGCAGCAACTTTCACTTCAAGTGGAATTCCAAAACCCGCAGCAAGGAGGGAGATCGACCGGAGGGAATCAAAAATGAAATAGCCAAATCGTGAAGAACACGAGCAACCGAGGACTCGATCACAAAAACAAAGCCACCATGGCTTACGGAGGGTAAGGCCTCCGATTCCCACCAAAAACCGAGTGCGAATTCTTACAAAGGTTGGAGAGATCAACCTAGGGATCTCATGAACTAGATAGAGGGTAGAGAGAGAGGTGGTGCAAATGATTAGGGTTCAAGAGGTAGGATGAGGATACCCTTCATCCCCTATTTAACAGGGCTTTGGCTATTTCCCAAAGACTCCCCTAGATACATGAGTGAACTAACTAGTCTAAGCATTGCAGTACAAGCTTCGGAAAATATCTTCCTTGATTTGAATGGACGGCCTCGCTTCCTGGCAGGAGTTGTCGTCGCCTCGACGCAACCTCCAGGATTCCGCCACGTGCCATCCCCGCTTCGTCGGAAGCTCCACCTAGGTTTGGAGGCCAAAACTAGGAAGCCCGCCACCGGTAGCTTTGGGCTCAACTACCGAACCCCGAGTTTTGAGGCCCAAACTCGGAAACCGTCCACCGGTGGTTTTGCGGTCCAAACCACCAAACCGCTCGACTCGAGTCACCTTGTCCTCACCCGGTCGGACTCTGAGTCCCATGAGCCTCCGCTCGACCCGCTCGTCCACCCTCTTGACTCAGTCGACTCGGTCTACCTCCATGTCTTCTCGCACTCGCCGGTGCCAAGTACTAGCCCCCACAGCTAGCCCGCCGACACCCATGGTCCCTTAGTCTGATCCTCGCTTCCGCCCTTCACCGCTCTTAGTCCATCGACACGGCAAGCCTCTACTCGACCTTCTCCAAGCCATTGACCACTGTCACTAGGCATAGTACCTACACACCACAAGCCGATAGACAGGCACACACTTGCTTTCACAAGGATTAGAAGTAAGCCACTCAAACTAAACCGCTCAAGTGTTGGGCAATCACTCATCACAAAACTGAACATCATGGGTACTTATCCACCATGTGTTCGCAACATGCTTAATTGAATCTTCTGGTTTCCCAGGAATCTTACCTTGTTCCATTGATGGCATAGCTGCTGCTAACTGAGCTAATTGGGTTTCTAGCATTTTATTAAAACTCAATTGATTTTTCATAGCAGTTGTGAAGCTATCCATTTTCTCACCAAAACTTTCAAGAACTTTATCAGTGGCAATCATTTTTCTATTTATACCATCATTTATCTTAGATTGACCAAGAACAAGATCTTTTAATGAGGGTTGGCTATTTATCCATTGTAATTATTATAATTACCATTACCTCCATTACCTTTGTAGAAGGTGCATGAATTCCAGCTTCCTTGTTGTTGGGGTTGATACCCGTTGTTGCTATTGTTGTTGTTGTTGTTGCTGATGAAGTTCACGTCCTCCTTCGATGTCTTGGGGCAATTGTTGCCCGAGTGATCATTTCCTCCGCACACCTCGCACCATGGATCAGCTTCGATAGCTTGTGCGGCAGCGACGGGGTAGATGGCCTCTCGTTCCTTCTTGGAACCCTCTTCTATTTTCTTCATTAGGAGGTCCATATTTGCAGAGAGTATGTCGGTGTGCATACCTCTTCTCTTTGGCTGGAGACGTTCCTCACCCCATCCTTGGTTGATCACCATCTTCTCGATGAGGTCCTTGGCATTCCTCACTGTGTGTTGAAGGAACGCCCCTCCAGCGGCAGCATCAAGGTGACTACGGCCATGTTGGTCAGCCCGTGGTAGAATCCTTGAACAAGGAGCCAGTCGTCTATCCCGTAATGAGGACAGGCACGAATGTACTCCTAGAGGCGCTCCCATGCTTCGGGAATCGTCTCATCAACTTGTTGCTGGAAGCTTGAGATCTTTCCACGAAGGGCATTGGTTTTGCCCGTCCGGAAGAACTTCTTGAGGAATGCGTTAGCACACCTCTCCAATGTAGTGGATTCTTCTTTGTGGGCGTAGAACCATTGCTTCGCCTTTCCCAATAACGAGAATGGGAAAAGACGAAGGCAAATGGCGTCAGATGCCACTCCCTTGATAGTGAACGTGCCACACAACTCCATGAAGTACTGGAGATGAGCATTTGCATCTTCATGGGGCTTCCCGCAAAACGGATTGGCCTACACCATGTGGATCAAGGCGGGCTTCAGCTCGAAGGTGGCATCTCCGAAGTTGACCTCGGGACCCTGAGCTACGTGGGTAGCTGACGGAGCCGAGAAGTCAGAGATCGCCTTCTGGGCCATAGCTTCCTTGAGTGGTGGTGTAGAGCCTCCTTCCTTGAATGGATTCTGGTTCGAGAGGAACCTCTGAGGGGAACTTGACGACGTCTAGTCCTCCTCAACAGGTGCTCTAGATCTTCAAGATAATTGCCTGACAGTTGGAAACCGCTCATACACTGTCTGGCTTCACAAGAAAGGAAGGCACAGACAGGGGTAAGCCCCTATGACTAATTGATAACTATGTTAATGAGAATCTCTGGATTCAATCTAATTAAAATTTCTTGGCTAAGCTTTCCCCGGCAACAGTGCCTGAAATGCTTGTTGGTATTTCTTATGACTTGGATAAATCCTCAAGCTCACAGATTATACCGTTGTAGCACTTCACCTAGGAGTATTCAAGGTATCATAATTTATATTATCCCAAAGGAAAGCCTTGCTAGAAATGATAATTGGATAGAGATCCTAGAGAGAACCTTAACAGAGTACCAACTAGTATAGAGGGGTAAATGATAAATGTGATAAGAAGGGGTTGATGAATAAAGAAGCTATGGTAAAGGATACTTAGAACAGACTAGAAAGACTAGCTAGGTGGTAGGACAACGAGAAGAGTAAAGAGACTCCTAAGAAATTCACTCTACTTCAATATACTTAGCCAATTAACTAGTCTAAACACTATAGTTTGTCTCCTCAATACAAGTATGCTAGGCGAGAGGATAGATCAGTAGGAGGACAAAACTCCTACCGGACCGTGCCCTCTTCTTACCCCTTACCTTTTAAGAACTTGCCTAAAACATGTGGTGGAATACAAAGACTAGACAAGGTTGTTACCTCTTGCTAGCTACCACAAACAATCCGTGCAGCAAGTGATAACCAAGGCTAAGATGATGTATAAGCACCACGCTTACGCACAACTTACTACTTTGACTACGATCAATAATCAAAGTACCCTATGACAGACAATGATCGCATACGAGAAAGGTCACAAGGATCACAGACTATGGATGTAAAGGCTATTAAAGAGCAAAAGCATATAGCAAGACTATATCTAGTATAGAAATGCTCAAATTAAATACTAAGTAAAGTAGATAGAAAAGATGTATATTGATAAAGGTAAAGTCTTACAAAGAAGGAAAGATACAATAGCTATACCAGACTCTCCAGAAGACAACTCCGGAAATCCCGAGCACAGCTCGACTCAACTCTAACTCCCACTCTAGACTAACTCCTAGAACAATCTAAGGAATAGAGCTTGTAGGCTTCTTCTTCATGTTTAGAGAGGAGGGTGTGACCCTCTATTTATAGTAGGGGGTGGAGTAGGGGCTACTCCAGCGCCACATCAGCGATCCAGGGGCTTCGATCCTCCACCCTTGGATCAACCGACCTTGAAACCGACCAAGGCATGAGTGGTGGTGATCCAACACGTGGGGAAGAGGTATGGCGGTTGGGGGGAGCCAACTGACCTAGGGGTGGATCGGCCGATCCCCCTACTGCCAGTGGGCCCCCCTCTGTCCTCCTAGAGGTGGCCCCACTAGTTAGGGACCAAGTGGGGGCCTGGTGGGCCCAGGTGTGGATCGGCCGACCCCCCCTTGGGGTGTCTGGCCCACCTCGGCCTCCCAAGTGCCGGTCCCACTTATCATACATGTTGGATGTTGGTCATGAGGTATTTGTCACGTTTATCTCCTTGGTGTGGGCCTATGGATCCATGTGCTTTGCTTGTGAGCCATTAAGAGGAAGCACAACTGATCCATTGGTTGGAAATCACTCTTGAGTGCCTCTCTTGGATCATGGCCGAGAGGGGAGAGCTGGTGGGCCCATAGGGTGGTCGGCCGACCCCCTATGTGGGCCCAACTGGCTCTCCTTTGCTTCATTTCTTCATCCCTACACTTAAACACTCATGGACATGTGGAACTAGTTATTTGATAAATAATGCTCATGATGTGTTTGTTTATCCTTGATCCTTGGGTTGGTGGCGACAGTCGGCATGGGCCATGACGAGGAGGGACGAGGTCGGCAGGAGCCATGGAGGGTCGACGATGAAGGATGACGTGGTCGGCAAGAGCCGTGGCGGATCGACGCCAAAGAGAGATGTGGTCGGCAAGAGCCATGGCGGGTCGATGACGAGGCCAGTCCCGGAGAAACTTGATGTGTAGCTTTTAGAGACCTCAGCCCAAGCTTATCCCTTCCTTCACAGCACAGGGGAGCCGCTCATGTACGCGTAGAGAGGTTGGGCGTCACTCGGGAGGACTACCGACCGTTCATAGAGCAGGCGGGAGCCGCTTATTCACGCTTATGGCCGGATCGACAGCCCCAGCTCTGAAGCTCTTCAGCTCCAGCCAGGCTGCTTAGAGAAGTCGGCGGCGACTGGAATGATATCATCCGACCCAACTTCCGAGCGCCTATAATAGGCCTGACGACGATCCTAGTACCTGTAATACAAACACGTAGAATGGGTAGTTCATGATGTACATATGTACTTCGGAGAAACTCAACAATTATGTAAAGATCGGCGAGAGTAGTGAGAATCATCGAGGGCGCGACGAGGGACGCGGCGCGTCGTCGACGAGGGACAAAGAGGGATGACGGCGAGATCGGTTGTGAGGGTCGTCGACGAGGTCGAAACCGAGGGCTACTGATGAGGTCGATAACGAGGGACGACGACGAGTGTCGTCGACGAGGTCGATGACGAGGGCTATCGATGGGATTGGTGGCGAGGAGCGACGAGGGTCGTCGATGGAATCGGAGGGATCCGTTGACGAGGTCTGTCGACGGGGAAGATGACCGCTTGACGAGCCATGAAGTTGTTGCGCACACCCCCTACCTGGCGCGCCAACTGTCGACGAAATATGCGTTGCAGTCTACCTAGGGGGTACCCTACGGTAGTAGATTGTAGGCAGAGGTGTGGCACGACGATCAAGCGTAACATAGAGAGCGTAGACACGGTGATTTAGACAGGTTCAGGCCAGCAAATCGCCACAATACCCTACGTCCTATGTTTTGGTGGCTGGATTGATATGAGTATTAGGTTACACGAGGTGTAGATGGATGTGAGAGATTGTGTTTTGGGGGGTCCCCTATCCCTCCTTATATATGTCGAAGGGACAGAGTTACAAGTAAAGTAGTCAATATGGTACTATTCGTGCGGTGCACGTCCTGTGTTGCACGTCTATGTCTTGTGGACTGGGTCATCTTCGATGGTGTGGCCCATGTATAGCCGCGAGTCCCCAACAGGGACTAAAGGAGACTCTTTAATCTGGGTTAGTGTTACTAACCGGGACTAAAGTCCTTCGAAGTCCATAAAACTTGAAATGGGGATTAATACTCATATTAGTCTCGGTTCTAATTGCATTCAGGACTAATACGCTAAACCGAAAGCCTATTTTCTACTAGTATCTCATTTTTAATAATCTTGTTAAAATTAGTATATATTTGACTTTAAAATGAAAAAAAACTTATATGACCTACATTTTGAAACCGAGGCAGTAATTCCAAAGGGGGACTATCTTAGCCTTCCATAGGTTTCAATGGCAGCAATGCTTGCTTGGTTGACGTTGTTAATTTAATAGTAACAAAAACATAAAATGATTATTATTAAGTTTACGCTTGTGTTTGGTTGCACCCCTCCTCTCCTCCTGCATGTCTGTTTTTCTTTAGAAATTTGCTCGGCTGTTAAAAAATCATTAGTTAGCTGAATTGTAGCTTTATTCAATCTCCAGACGCATTTCCCCCATAATAACAAATACGAAGGCCATACTAATTAGCATATCATCGTCAAGTTGCCACCACAGGGACCTAAGTTTCCACCAATATATGCGTGCTGAACATTGTTTCAGAGAAACGAAAAGCGTAGTCCAGGACACTGAACTGCAAAACACTGCTGCTACTTTTCAAGCAGCATATCACCGTACCAATAGCATGCAGGATGCGTATTTGAGAACCATCTCAAATGAGTGCCCGCTACAAACGTGCTTCGTTAGAGATGTCGATACCGTGGAGCCTTGGGCCTTGGCAGATTTGTTTGAGTTTGTGCTGTTTTGTTGTGTTGAGTTAAAATACAACATATTTCAAAATACCAAAGTAGCCATACAATAAGGAAGATAGTAGCTTAATTTTATATATTGCAAGACATTCGTTGCCTCTAATTATTCAGGCAGCATTTTGACAAGCAATAGTTTCACGGCAATGCAAAAGCTGGAGGGGACATTGCCATCTTGTAGCAGCAATTTCGTTTGCATTCGTCCTTCGTCGAGTAACAATCCAATTCTGCATCTGAACAGCAGTAGCAGTAATTACCGTTGCATTCTTGTAGTAACGGACATGGGCACAAAACGATTTTGCTGTTATCCATCTGACCCAGCGGCGGAGCTGCGACCCAGGCCTCTAGGGCCCAGGCCCTAGTCGTCGGCCCACGAGCACCATACACCCCCTGTAATTTAATAGCCCAATATCGAAGATTGAAAGGCCCAAGAGCTAGGGGACCACGTCAGGCCTCACTGGTCTTTAGTCGTCCGTCTCCTGAGTCTTGACTCCCTTCGTCCCTCGCCCTCGCACGCACAGGGGCAGGCAGGGCACCGCGCCGGCGATCCCCCTCCGCCTCCGGCCTTCGAACTCCACGCTCCCGGCTCTCGCCCGTGCCGGCAGGCTGCAGCATCGTAGCCAGTGGAGCAATGGAGGGCGTCGCGCCGGCATCCCCCTCCGCCTTCAACCTCCGGCGCTCCACGCTTCTGGCTCTCGCCCGTGCTAGCAGGCGGAAGCATCGCATCCAGTGGAGCTGTGGAGGGTGCCGCGCCGGCCTCCACAGCCTCCTGCAGTCCTGCCGCCGGGTGGCCCCAACCCCAGCGCCGGCCGTCCTCTTGATTTCTTGGTTAGTTTCTGTCAGTCCGTCTCAGTCCCCTCGTTTTTGTACTTCAATTTCAATTTAAGTACTTCAATTTGATTGATTGGAACTGTTTAGATTTTTAGGATCTCCACAATGAAGAGGCCAAATAATTCCTTTGCCAATTATGACCGTGAGCAAGATTTTGTTGGATCTAGAGCTTCTTACACGCCCTAGTCGTAAGCAAAAACTGGCTCCGCCACTGATCTGACCAATGGTTTGGCCTGCATTTAACAAATTGTTAAAATCTGTTTCAGGTACTTGAGATCACGCGAACAAATGTTTTCTAAGAAAAGTCGTAAAGAATTTCGCTGAGCCTAACATTTATCTTCCAAGATTTAACGAGATTATGCAGATGAAAATATTATTTAAAAACAAACAAGTGACTGCATAATCCGTGTGACTTTTTACAATGTACTTACGGGTTGAAGTAACCATTAGGCATCCGAGGACGAGCACCGAAAGCACGGCCATCTTGATTAGCTCCATATATATATGCGCGCCCTGTGCCCTTCGTATTAGTGGCTCTTCTTATTCAGAGAAGTCGTATTATGTGGTTTTCAGAATAGTGAATAGAGTACGCAGCTGCTACATGTATTATGTATTTATATAGAGAATAAAGTATCTATTTTTATTAGAAAGTAATGATTGCCTGGCGTCAAATTTTATTCACGTATTAATAAATTCTATATTAAGTATTATGTTGTGACAGACCTGACGTATCTTTAGTAAACATACTAAGGTTGTCGTATGTACTTTTGGGGCAACGACATCGATTACACATGCATAGTATCAATATGTTTAGTAGGAAGCTTTGCTGCCAGGTGCCAGTTTTTTTAGAAAGGTGGCAAAAAATATATAGATTTTTTATTAGACAAAGAAAGAGGAAACAAACAAAGTTATTTACAGCGAATCAAAAACAAACTCAACAATTAAGGCACGAGGGCCAACCACTACGGCGCACAGACCGTGTACCACACTACAGAAAAAACAAAATCCCAGTTAACACAACCAAACCAATGAAACTGCTACTCCGTATTATCGATGGGCCTTATTGCTAACTGCTACTCCGTATTATCGATGGGCCTGTTTGTAAAGAAGAGCGACTTGTAGTGGTTGTCGAGATTTTTTAGGAAACTCTTTCTATTTTGTTCCTTCCACATGTTCCACCAAAGTATATCATAATTTATTACCATCCATATATTTCCTTTGTCTTCTTTGAAACTTGGCACCATATTTGTGCCGGTAACTATGTAGTGATCCATTCGTTCCCACGGAGTCAAGCCTCGAAAGATTGAGCCATTGTTTTAAAAATGACTAAACTTATTTTGAGAAAGTCATTCTTTATATAAGTGATTTGGCGTTTATGGATCGACCGCACATAGTTTGCAAATTGGGTCTTGTGCCCAATTGCGCTTCAATAAATTATTGGCGATGAGTGTCTTCTTGTGAAGGAGTATCCAAGCAAAGAACCAACATCTAGGCTCCACCTCTGCTTTCCAAATTGGCATTAGTCTGATTCGCTAAATGAGCCTTCAAATTGGATTTGGTATGCATTCTTAGTCGTGTACTCCCCATCCTTTGTCCAACGCCATTGTATGGAATCATCATTATTTTCTTGTAGTGTAGCTCCATCTATTTTTTCCCCATAATGTTACATACTCCTGGATTTCTTGTGTCGTTTCAATGGGAAGGATGTGTAAGATCCACCAATTATTTTGATGTGTCTTTTGGACTGATAATTTTTTCCTCTTTGCTTTTTTTAACAAAGACGGTGCCAAAAGCTTTGTAATCATCCTGTCTATCCATGATGATGTCCAAAACCGTGATGTCCTTGCATCCCCATCTGTCACTATCGTGGAAGCTGCAAACAGCTCCCCGTCCCTGCTATCACATGGTAACTCTAGTACATTCCACGCACGATCTTTGTGCTTCCATTGGAACCATAACCATCTTAACCTTAGCACCCTTGCAAATCATTCTAGGTCTACAATCCTAGGTCCACCTATTGTTTTTTTGGCCGGTTCACCAGAGAGTGCCCTTTGTAAACCTTGTCTGGAGTTTCGCCCCTCCATAGAAAACTTCTTAAAAAAGGATCGATCTTTTTTATTAGTGTTGATGGTAATTAACTACTATATTTAAAGGTCAATTAAACATGAAAAAGGGTATGGATATCATCACCAACATAGGTTTAGGGATTTATCTAAAAATATTCCACAATTTTGGTGAATTAAGGTACAACTACCAGGATAACACATAATCGAGAAGGAAACTGACGTGGAAAGACTCTAGAAGGTGCAAAAAGACACCAAAAGGCGGCGGGAGCCGAAGGACCACTAGGTGGGGTCGGACAGCCGCACCCCTAGGCCAGCCGACCTCCCCTCTTGGAAATCGAGCCCTGTTCGGTTATGACGTCTCCTAACCAACATTAAGATCCAATCTAAGTCGTAGTTCAAGGTCGGTTTGATCCCAGGGCTACGGTTCAACCATCGGGCTATATAAGGAGCCTCAGTCCCCCCTCCCAAGAGTCAATCAGTCAATCCCATACAATCAATCCATCTACGAATCAGTCAAGAGGTGTCCCTTGAAAGGATAACGTCAGAGCTCCACCATATCTAGGGCATAGCTAGATTAAAATAGAATTAGAGGCGGCGGGCATAGCTTGGATTCCGGATCTAGTCATGAGGAGACTCGGTAAACCCTTGTAATCCTCTCTTGTAAGGAAATTTATTCATCTAGTTCATCATTGTTATTCTAGTTCATCTTTGTTATTCTGGTTCTTATTCTTGTTCTAGTTGAATCTCATTATTCTAAATATGACTACATGCTTAGTTGTTTTCTGCTTTCTTAATTATAATTTTCATCATCTACTTCGATTATATATCTAGCATAGATAGATTATGTTCATGTTTATACTCATGTTCATATAACGCTCATTCATTAGATCAACGGGTGGGTGATATATAAAGTACTATAAGTGTGATGCTTAGACATTGTTTATCTGTGAATGTCTCCTATGTTCCGGGCCATGTAGTATATCACGGGTGTGACATTCCTGTTGAGTTCTCTATAGTCCACTCCCCAAATATAGGACTATGCATGACTTATATTCACGGGTCACTATTGAGCTATGTTCTTAGTCGGTCTTAGTGATTGTCGCTTGAATATAAACATAAATATAATTTAACTATGATTGCTAGATGTATTGCACTAATTAGGGTAGGCTATGACTTATAATTATAATGATGTAGGAGTTAGTCTTCAATCTTCTTTTCTTGTGGGAGTGCTCTGAGATAATCGTGGACATATCTTTATCATCTACCTTTATGGCTTTATTATCTTTATAATTAGATTGATTCCCTATTTTGAGTAATGATCTACTGGAACTCATATCATTTGTGTGTAAAAGTTATAGTTGTTGTTACCTATATACCTCCTAGATCCTTCCAGTGGTAAAGTATAAACAACGATATCTGGAACATTCCTAGGTGAAATGTTACAACAAGTTTATTTTATCTGTGCGCTTGCGGATAACCTTTATTCTATATCTTTTGAGTAAGTGTCATGATTATAAGTACTTCCACGTCTCTAGTGTCATGTTAGGGATGACAACTTAACTTAAGTGATGCTAGTAGATGTGACCCTACATTTCTGAGTTGTTGCTAGGGATCTCTCACATTAGTGATGACGTTAAGAAATGTCAAAAATTAGCCATTATGTTCATCAAAAACTGTCATAAAAAACTGTCAGGATATCATGTCACTGGGTCAAGGAATGGGTCAAGGAGTGAGCAATGGGGTCAAATACATGTTGATTTCCTATAAAAGAGTAATTTGCAGGTGGATAAAAGAACATTTAGTGTTTTTGGCATGTGAACGGGGTCAGCTGACCCTCAATGGTTCCACATAGATTCGCTCTTGCGGCTCGTTGTGGATAGTAACCTTCCCTTCCAACCTAGCAATCTTTCCCTTATCTTGTCTATCAAAGGTTGAACTTCGATTTTGCGGAGCTTTCTAATATGTAAGGAATGGCCAAGATACTTGCCAAGAAACTTGGATGTTTTCCCATGAAAATTTTTAAGGGGTGATCAATGGTACTGTTATCCACTCATATAGGAAAAATCTCGGTCCTAGAAATGTTTATTCTCAGCCTCAAACAATGACCGAATTTTTTTAAAATTTTGTGTAGCCGATCTAACTTCAAGGCCGATGGTTCCACAAAGATAGCCACATCATCAGCATAAAATAAGCAAATTAGATTTGTCGTTTTTGGGAGGATTGGCATAATTAATCCTTTTCATGCAGCATTCTCTATGATGCGTTGAAGTGGATCAATAGCTAATATGTGAACAACATTAAGTTGGCTGTCCGTTAACTAGGATTTTCGAAGAAGCAGTTTCCTAGTAAAGCTGCAATCCAGTCTCTCCTTTTTCTACTAAAATCCAATGCCTCCAAGACCTCCAGTTGAAAACTCCATCCTATTGAATCAAAACCTTTAAATATCTAACTTGATGAACAAGTCCGTTTTTTTTGAGTAATTGGATGGCTCTCTGTGCATATATGAAATTGTCATGTATTCATCTTTTCTTAATGAATGTGTTTTGCGCACTAGACACTAGAGAGTTCATGTGAGGGGTCAGATGCTTTGCTAGGATTTTTGTTATGATTTTTATTACACTGTTGATTAGACTAATTGGTCTGTAGTCGGACACTTGAGAGGGCGCTTCATGGTGGCCTGCACAATGTCCTGCTTAACAATTGTCCAACACTTCTTATAGAAAGTGAAGGTAGCATCGGAGGACATCTTAATTTCCTCCACTGTGAAGGGAGCATCGGACTCCTCCAAGTCGTGGCGTGTATAGCCGAGCTCTTGCCAATTAGTAGCCTTTATTCTTGCAGACGCTGATCCCATGATTTGGGAAAAGTGGTCATGTATTAGATTGGATTTGTGAATTAGTAGCCGAGCTCTTGCCAATTAGTAGCCTTTATTCCTGCTTGATTGCTTAAGGAGCCCGATGAATGTTTTTTTCCTTCTCGTATTTGCATGAAGCTGAAAAAACGTGTGTTTGTATCCCTTTTTCTTTTCCACGTTAGTCACGAGTGTTGTCTTCCTCTAGTTTTTTGCATTGCCGCAATAGCAAGCGCTCTGATTTTTAAGTATTGTTTGAACTCCATCTTCTCTACTGTGAGCAAACGGGATTCTTGTGCCTTTTCTAAATTGGACAACACTATGTTGATAACTGCCCAACTGATTCTCCATCCATTGAATTTTGGCATGTCTCCAATTTTTTAGCGCCTTTACAGTCTCCAATTATAGCCATTCATTTTTACTGCGCTTATATAGTAACTGGTTTGTTCCATGCATCTTGGACCGTATCAGCGAACCTGGACAGTTGGTCCAGAAAGCCTCAAAACGGAACCCTGTGTAGAAGTCGAACACTATATCTCCCAGCAGGAATAGAGAGCAGTGACCAGAGCCAATGGAACCAAAAACATGGAGATCAGTTCGCTGAAAGATGTCTAGCCATTCATTTATTGCGAAAAGATGGTCGATTTTTGTCATTATTGGTGCTTGCTGGTCGTTGGACAAGGTGTATTTCTTGCCCTTAAGTTCGAGTGGTGCCAATTTATATTTCCAATTTAAATCACTTCTATAATTATGTTTTGTGAAAGAGATGATGTATCTTTAGTAACCACCAATGATTACTACAAAAGAGTTGGCCTAGTATCTTCATAGAACAAACATCTTTTAAATTCTTAATAGTAGTCTGCCTGTGCTAAAGCTACCACTACTACACAACTTTTTTTTTTTTTGCAAAATACTGTCCAACCATGAAGTGTTAGGCCCTGTCTCAATGGAAGTGTCATTGGAGTTTCATTAGCATTTAATAGTCTGCCACATGTGCACTTCTGCTGATGTGGTAATGTTTTAATGAAGAGAGAGAGAGGAAATGAGTGTCATGGGGATAAAACTTTTTTGACACGATTACCAACTCTCTATGAGTCATAGAATTAAATGCCTATAAAATTCTAGAATAAAACTTAGCATTGAGAGTGAGAGTTTCATTTCATTCTATATGATATGATAGACTTGGAAACAGTATAATGAAACTCTTCATTGAGACTGGCCTTAGGTCACGTGTTGTTCGATTACTCGAAGTCATATTTTAAAAAAAAAAAATAGGTTATTTGGAGACAATTAAGGAGTCATTTGTGTTTCTAGTATTAACTAAGGCAGTCAAAGCGCTCGCCTCTATAAAGCCACATTAACATTGACGGAGACAAACGCTTTACCTGCCTCCCTTAATAAAAAATATACCCGCATGCAAAAAGATTCTTGTAGCAGTATATGGTAAAATACAAAAGAAAACAAGATTTGTAAATTTAAAAAAAATAAAATAAACAATTAGATTGATTAAGATTCACGTTTCTCTTAATTCCGTAATAAGTTATGAAAGAAGCTAGCCAAAAGTCGTTTGATTGAGGTAAGTCTATCTCACTTACGAGTCCAGACTCCCTCGTCTGCTTGACGGCCTACTTCTTTCATCTCGCTTGGGGCTCCTAGTGGCCGGGAAAGAGAGGGCGAGGCGTGGAGCTCGCGGCATCGCGGGCGTGGGCACAGTATTGCATCCAACGTGTAAAGCCATTATGGTGAAGGGGAGGAAGAAAGGAAAGAATTAGAGTCAACGTTGTGGTTCACGCTTTTATGCATGGAAGAGGCATTTGTGGGCATGTTTAACCTTGGGATGGATTAGAAATTCATATTGGACCAAAACCTTTTTGATTAGGTTTATTTTGTGTCAGGACATTCCAATTTGACAAATTTTAGTGAAATTCAGCCCATTCGGACCGAATCCTAGAACACGTGTGGAATAGTTCTTTTTAAGTAAGTGTACTAGCGGTCCTAAAGTTACATTGCATGTCATCCCGATTCTGAACTAACAAAATCGACCATTTGGAAACTCAGACTTATTCATATGTGGCATCTCGATCCCTAAATTTATTCTGTTGTGTTATCCTAGTCTCTAAACTTGCAAATTAATAATTAAGGTTCTCAAACTTGTTCAGTTGTATAATCTTGGTTCCTAAACTTTGTTTTGAATCTCATCTAAAAACTAGATATAAAAAATAGTTTTTGATATGAACTCAAATGAAGATAAATTTCACATAAAAATGTAGGCCTCGACATAATCAACAACTTTATAGTTGAAATTTGTTTAATTAAAACTGTTTAGGGTCCTAAAATCTTATGATAAGTTTATAGGTTTTAAAATTTAAAAATATAAAATAATCGTGGATATTGAAGTCGTCTATACGAAAGTCATGGTTCCCAATATAATTTACAACTTTGTTGTTGAATTTTTTTTTATTTGCAGACGTTTATTATCCTAAATTCAATTTTGAAAGTTTATAGATTTTGAAAAACAATTTTAATTAGATCATTTCTATACACTAAATAGTTTTTTATATAAAGTTTGTCATCGTTTGAGTTCATATAAAACAGTTATAAACTATTTTTTCATATTGAGTTTTTAGATCGGCCTATTTACACCCTCATGAAACTCAACAAATTTAAGGATCAGGATGACACAACTGAACAAATTTTGAAGATCACTACATCAAAAACGATTTTCCGCGACGGGCAAATTGGCTTTTGCGCAGCGGGCAAACCCGTCCGTCACCGTGGAAAGGTCACAGTTAATCATTGACTTTCTGCAGCGGGCCACTTTGCCCGCTGCGGTTAACCGATTTCCTGCGGCGGGCACATTAGGTTGCCCGCAGCGGTTAAACATTTTAAAAAAATAAAAAAAACACAAAAACCCGCCGGCGAGCCCATTCTCGAGCCCACCGACGACCCCGCCGCCGCTTGCGCGCCGCCGCCCGCTGGCCCTGGCGCCCTGCTCCGCGCGAACCGTGTCGGGGCCACGCGCGCCGCCCGAGCCGTGGCCCCGCGCGCCGCTGCCCGCTGCTCCGCGCGCCACACTCCGCGGGACCTGGAGTGGGAGAGGAGGAGACGAGCGGATCTCGGGCTGGAGGGAGGAGAGGAAACCAGGGAAGAGATCTCGGGCAGGTCGGCCATGGGAGTTGCGAGCCGCGCTGCTCTGCGCAGGCGCCGCGACGCTACTCCGCGAGCCCCGCGCGCCGCGCTGCTCCGCGGGACTTGTCGACGAAATACGCGTCGCAGTCTACCTAGGGGGTACCCTACGGTAGTAGATTGTAGGCGGAGGTGTGGCGACGACGATCAAGCGTAACACAAAGAGCGTAGACACGGCGATTTAGACAGGTTCGGGCCGGCAAATCACCGTAATACCCTACATCCTGTGTTTTGGTGGCTGGATTGATCTTGTGTATTAGGTTACAAGATCTGTAGTTGATCTGAGACAGGTCTAAGAGATCGTTTTTTAGGGGGATCCCTGCTCGCCTTATATATCCGGGGAGCAGGGTTACAATTTCCATATCCTAACAAATTACGATCGGCCCCTTATGGCAAGGGATCCGAGTCTATCTACTAGAATCCTCCTTGGCGAGCAATGCTTCTCCGGAGTCCTTGGCGAGCACGGCGGGCTGGTCGCGTGCCGCAAGGCCTCGTGGCTGGGCCGTCTCCTGGTCGGTAGGCACATAAGGTCCCCGGGGATACACCGAGGTAGTATCCCCAACAAGTCCCCGAGCACGTTGCATTCTTCAGGCGAGCCTGCAGCATCATCCTCGGAGGTGTTCAGCTGGTCGCCATCATGCGAAGCGGTCGTCGTGGAGCCCCGACCAGAATGGTTGGTCGAGGTGCTGCTTGGAGAAATCTCCCGACCAGGTCGATCTGGTCGAGAGCGTCGTGGCTTGATGGGCGAACAGGTTGCCTCGCCGAACGCTGTGATTGCTTGTCGGATGAATGTGACGTGCTGAAGAAGAAAACTTTTTGAAAGGTCCTTCCCTGGTGAAATGTACCCACTTAGGCTCTGCAAAAATAACACAGAAAAAACAACAGAGGTTTGCGAAGAAGAAAACTAGTACATTCACCGCAAGGTGAAGTGTACCCACTTAGTCCTCGCGCGTGGTAGAAGGTGAAGTATGCACGTGGTGCCATGCTTTATGAAATGGTGCAGTAGGTATGTATTGAAGCATGAGTTACGCAAAAAACGACCGTAAATACCTGCAGTCCCCGAGCCTGATGTAAGAAACGCTGGTCCCGGATCCTGATGTGGAGAGCTCGAAGGGTTTCTTGTATCAGGATCGTTTGTTCGCAGTCCCCGGGCGTTAGTCCCTAGGTGTTGTCCTTCCGAGCGTCATTCTTCGGGTGCCCTGGTTGCAGTCCCCGAGCATTGCTCGGTGTGGAGCTTGGGCGAAATCCCCGAGCCTGGCCGGAGATGTGACCAGCACTCAAGTCGTTATTGCTTATGGACGGAGTCCCCAAGTATGTTTGTGCGGGCAGCCTTCTCATCTTGTTCATCGCGTTACTGTAGTCATCTGGTGGTGCTATATATGAGAGTAATAAGCCTGTTTGGTCAGTCCTCGAGACTATAGCGTTAACTGAAACTGCAAAGAAAAGGGGAATAAGTGGGCTGAAACAATCCTGGTGGTCATCGGCCCAAGTCGTGGCGCTAGGCGCGGCGGATCCTTTTTGGGTCATCGCGGTTTCCCAAAAACCCTTGAAGTCGAAGCGTTGCACCCTTGGCTATAGAAGGGGAAAGCGACAGCGGCAGGGGTTTCCTTTGATGAAGCGCTATTCGTCTTCCACCACATTTTTCTTGGCGTTTCTTCCACCACTCTTGTGATTCGTCTTCCGCCGTGTTTGTCAATCGCTTTATTTACCGGAGATGGGGACGAAGAAGGGTGGGAAGAGGAGATCGGCGGCGGCCGTCGGGGAATCTTCTGCGCCGTCGCCTCCGAATGATAGGGTTGAGGATTTGGTTGTGCCTCCCTGGGCGAAGCATTGGACTCGGAGTACTCTAACGGAAGATGGTATTAACGCGCTTGTTTTTGGCGGCCTTATCCCAGACAGGGAAGTCGGCGGATGGCGGCCGGCGTTTGGTGAGGCGTACCCTACGCCGGACACTGGTGAGCTTGTGGTGTTCGAGCCTTTCTTTCGCTGTGGTTTCGAGGTTCCAATTCATCATTTCCTTCATGGCCTTCTGCGATATTATGATATTTCGCTCTGCAACTTGAACCCCAATTCGATTGTGCACATTGCGACGTTTATTCATATGTGTGAGGCATTTATTGGGATCTATCTCCACTTTGATTTATTCCGACACTTCTTTGGCTTGAAGACGAATGGGGGTAAGTCGCCTGGTGTTATCAGTTCAGTGTATCTTCAACTCAGAGATGTTATGGCTAGGGAATATATCTCAATGACGCTACATTCAAAGTTTGCGTGGCACAAGTCAAAGTGGTTTTATGTTCATTAGGAGGAGCCTTTCGCTCCATGTGATCCCTCGCTAGTGCCTACAGTTTTGGATACCTGGTCGGAACTGTCGTTTGAAGCTAATTTGGATGTTGTGAAGTTACTTCTAGAGCTGCTCGATCGGCGTACTCTTGATGGTGTAGTGGTAGCTTGTAGTTTTATTGCCAGACGATGTCAGCCTTGTAAGGATAGGGCGCATCCGGCTTTTGAGTATGCTGGAAAATGTGATAGTACCAGGGAGGCGCCGGAGAATATTGACAGTGATGTCGTTGGTAAGCGTCTGGATTACATCTTTGACCTGCCGAAGCGTTCGCCACTATCACGTTCGAGGGAGGCTTTTTGTCTTCGTCGTCCTCCTCCTTAGGTTTTGATCCCTCCCTTCTTCTTTTTTTCTGGTTGCGTCGCTGTGGCTGGCGGTGTGCTCATATACCTCGATTGTGCAGGTTCATCGTGTAAGCCGTGCTTGCTATTTCGCCTTCATGCCTACCCCTGGTGTGCTACCGGAGTTTTGCACGCCCCCAACGGGTGTTGACATTGGTGGACCAGGTGGGTCTGGCCGTTCTGATGATGTTGACGATGAGGACCTGGTCGGCGAGGAGTTTCCCTCCGTTGGGGCGGCTGTTGTCGATCCAAAGCCTCTGAGGTCAGAGCCCTGGGCTTCGTCTCCTTCTGAAGGTCATGTTGCGTCATCTGGTTGTGCTTCGGGATCTGATGGTGACGATGTACAGCTGGCGTTTACCCATCGTTCAAAGAGAAAGCGTGCTTCTGTTATAATTGAAGATGATTTTGTGGAAGTGCCTCGCTCGTCGGAGGGTATTGTTGGTGATGAAGACTCTGATTCTGGTAGGAGTGTCTTGAGTGGTGTGGAGGTGAGTCGTCAGCTTGTTCTTCTTATTAACTAGTCGCATGCTTATCCTTGCTTCATAAGCGTTGCTGAAAACTGGTCGGGAAGATAAGCTTCGCGTTGCGTCTTTGGAGAGATCTTTGCAAGAGTCTTATGTGCGGACGCGTGAATTGGAGAAGGCCCTGCTGGAAAAGGATCGCGACCTCGATCGTCTGTCGTGAGAGAATAAAGGTTTGTTTGTAGTGATCTATGGAGTTCCTGGAGTTGTTGCTTTTGTTCTTACACCCTTTGGTGCTTGTAGAACTGGCGGATAAGGTTGTTGCTTGGCGTCGTCGATTCTGGGATTTAATTGAAGAGGTCGGTCCAGTGGTGGCCTATGTGGATGGTGTTGCCTTTGGTCCTGCATCGGATGAGGTCGTCGATGGTGTTGTGTCAACGGTGCGAGGCTTCTATGGGCGTTTCAAGGCATTTGTGACTTCGGCGGCGCATAGTGTGACTGCCCATGGTATGGCTATATTGCAATCTCATTATCCCAAGGTTGAGCTTGATCGTGTGGAGACCGGGTTCGCGTTAGGGACGTCGGATGAGGATGCGGATCGTCTAGAGGCGGATGTTGATTCTATTGCTGAGGTTGTAGCTAAGGATGTTGATCTGTTTGCTGCTGGGCAGCCGTAGTTTGTATCCTAGACACATTAATTCGGACGTGTAAGTGAAAACTACAAAGTTGTACGATATCTGGGCGGTGAGCTTATGTTTCACTTGTATGTCCTTGTCGTGCCTCCTGAGTCGTGAGCCGTAACGACAAATTCGTTCAGCCTTGGGTCTCAAATGGTCCAGATCGTAGGGCTAGTGCCACTTCACGCATAGGATGCATAAGGACTCCCAAGGAGGCTCGCTGCTGGCAATCCGCAGCGCAGAGGGCGAACAGCTCATGCACGCCTTGGATGATACCAGGGTCAGGGCCCTTTTCCAAGAGGATGGATCGTGGCGTGACCAGGGGCCCGTGGAGACCGTTCTTGCAGACACTGGCCGCAAAGCCATGCTGCTTGTAGAGTCGTCGATCGTTCCGTGGTCGTATACAGATTCTGGGCGCATACCTTTGTGGCTCCCGACCCAAATGATATCGCCCTGTTACGGGAGAATATTATTTGGGAGGTCTGCCAACGTAGTCGTAACGATTAGGGTAACTACTTCTATTCGCTATGACTCGTTGTCAGGCCAGCTTCAGGAGCTTCTTGGCTGTGGCCAGGCTATTTTGGAAAACACCGAGGTGCGTTTGCAGAGGTTGTCGAACACTGTGGGAGTGCTTTGGAGAAGTCGTCGAGCGCCGTACACGTTTTGTGGTAGTCTGTGGTCGTTGTGCAGATGATGAAAAAGGAAAAAAGGCATGTGGGCGAAATATTGAACTTTATTGAAGTGGTCGGGAGTAATTGTACAAGTGTTTCAAGCGTAAAAATGTCTCGGGTGTTCTATGCTCCATGAGTAGGTACGTTGATGCCCTCCTAGTCTGCAAGCCAGTAAGATCCTGGTTGGGTTACTTCTCTGACGATGTAGGGGCCTCCCAATGTGAAGAGAGTTTGTGCATGCCTTCGGTCTTGGGCTTTCTCTTGAGTACGAGGTCTCCGATAACGAATGATCTGTTGTTGACATTGTGGTTGTAGTATCACCGGATGCCCTCTAGGTACTTGGTCGTGCGTATGCACGATGTTAGCCTCTATTCTTCTAGGTGATCGATGTCGTCGATCCGAGTTTGGTCGGATGTTTCTTCATCGTAGTTTTCCACCCGTGGGGAGCCGAAGGCGACATCGGTTGGCATTACAACTTCGGCGCCGAACACCATGAAGTACAGGGAGACGTCGGTGTTGCGGTTGGGCTGTGTACGCAATCCCCAAAGTACTACGGGTAGTTCGTGCAACCAGCGACCTGCGTTTTTCTCTTCCACCTAGTACAACCTTTTCTTGAGTGCATCTAGTATCATTCTGTCGGTGTCTAAAATGGCGGGGTCTAGATGGCCAACGAGTAAATTTCTAAGCGTGTCGGAGTTCAGATGGTTGCGCTCGGAGAACAGGAGGTTTATACTGGTTCGGGCATGAACACCCTATGTCTAGTGTGTTGCGGGGTTGTATTACCGAGCGAGGAGAGCTTGTAGAGGGGAGCTACAAGCTTTTGGTGAGAGAGGGAAGGCGGTTCCTAGGTCTCGTGCATATGAGGTTCTTGGTTCTGGTGAGTGCTCGCGTGTGTGCGAGTTTGAGTTTGTGTGAATGAGAGTTGGAATGTCGAGTCCCCTGAGATTGGGGGTCCATTCCCTCCCTTTATATGTAGGGAGAGATGGAGGAGTATAGTAGAGAGAGAGGGAGTGAACGTGGGCCCGGCTTGGGCTGCTACTGAAGGAAGCCTTTGTCTTCATCCTGTCTTCCTTCCTAAGGAAGATTGCGCCAGTGGACGCATGTCCGAGTCCTGTTCGCCCCTGACGAGCTGTAGTCATGCGCCCTACGACCAGGAACCCTGTTGTTCCCCCTTTCCGGGTATGGGCGGGGGTTGGTCGCACAGGACCAGGCACCCCCGCGTTCCATCGTAAAGTGCTTGATGACGCCATAATCCCTGTTGGAGTGTCCTTCAGAGCCATGGCATGGATATCACGCACAAAAATTGTCGGTTAGGCAGCACAGGACCTTGTACCGTAGGGTGAACAAGGGTCGGCATGGTGGCTCATGCTCTGAGCCCCATCCCTGAGGACGAAGGGTACTGTGGACCTTTTGACTATGTGGGCTAGAGCGCCTTGGGCCGCGGCATGGCGGTGAAGTCTCCGAGGGTGAGGGTCGTCACGAATGACGTTTGCCGGGCTCGGTCGGGGCGGAAGGGCCCCCGAGGGTAGATGACGTCACGGGCGACGTCACATAGGCTCGGACGAGGTGAAAGAGCCCCCGAGGGTCGATGACGTCGCGGGCGACGCCATCTTGGCTCGGGCGAGGCGGAAGAGGCCCCGAGGGTTGATGACGGCTCGGGCGACGCCACCTTGGCTCGGGCGAGGCGGAAGAGCCCCCGAGGGTTAATGATGTCACAGGCGACGCCATCTTGGCTCGGGCGAGGCGGAAGAGCCCCCGAGGGTCGATGATGTCACGGGCGACGCCATCTTGTCTCGGACGAGGCGAAAGAGCCCCTGATGGTGATTTTTGTTTTTGTAGAGTCTGGTAATTTTGGTACCCTATTTCTAGGTATCTGAAAAAATTCCGTTTGCTCGTTCGGCCTGGCCATTTGCTCTTGGATGGGCGACAGAGACGTATTTGACTAGTATCTTGTTGTCTTCGCAAAAGTCCTAAAAGAATGTTTCGATAAAATTTGATCCTAGGTCGGTGATGATTGAATTTGGGACGCCAAATCGGTTTATAATTTCGTCGATGAACGTAACTACAGTTCCGGCTGACGCCTTGGTGATTGGTTTGACTTCAATCCACTTGGAGAACTTGTCGACGACCACGTAAATCCATTTGAAGTTCGCCGGTGCTGGCCGGAAGGGACCGAGCATGTTTAGGCCCCAGCAAGCGAAGGTCCAAGAAGCTGGTATTGTTTGTAGTTCTTGAGCGGGGAGGTGAGTTTGTTTGGCGAAGAATTGGCACCCCTTGCAGGATCGCACCATTTGTTCTGCGTCAGCGATCGCCGTTGTCCAGTAAAAACTGCTCGGAAGGCTTTTCGTACCAGTGTTTTTGCGGCGGCATGGTTCCCACGGGTGTCGGCGTGGATGTCTTGTAAGATCGCCGCACCCTCTTCTGTGGAGACACATTTTTGTAATGCTTCCATCTTGGAGTTCTTCCTCATTAACGTGCCGTTAACCAGAATGTAGTTATGAGCTCGGTGTGTTAATCGTTCTGTTGTTGTCTCATTTGACAGCACTATGTTGCTGGAGAAGTACTGGACAAAGTCATCTCGCCAGTCGTATGGCCGGCTGGTGCTTGCGACAGTGAGAGGATTGGCCTGCGGTGGCGGTGCGTCATCGTTTGGAACTGCTTGTTCGTCATCGATTGAAGGTTTGTGTAGATCTTGGATCAAGGCTCTGAAAGGTCCTATATGGCTAGAGGGGGGTGAATAGCCTAATAAAAATTCTACAAATCACTAGAGCAAAAGGTTAGATAACACTTAAGCAAAGCTTTTTGCTCTAGCTCTACTTGGGGTGCAAAGCCACCTATCCAATGTAATTCTATTTAGCTAAGTGCTTAACAATCAATAGCAAGAACCTAAAGCACTTAGCACAAGCTAGCAAGAATAACTACTAAAGAAGCTAACTAGCAAGCTAACTAGACAAGATATGAAAGAGTAAATACAAGAGAGGAGGTGATTGCTTATACCGATGCATTGTGTAGAGAATATATCAATGAATACCCAATCACAATATGAACACCAAAGAGTAGTCGGGAGACAAGATGGCAATTGATTTTTCTCCCGAGGTTCACTTGGTTGCCACCAAGCTAGTCCCCATTGTGTCGACTACTCAAGTGGTGATTCGGTGGCTAATAGGCAATGACAAACCTAGCCCACTAACTTGGGCGCCACAAGAATCCACCCAAATGAGAGTAACTCAATGACACGAGCAATCCACTAGAGTTACCCTTTGGCTCTCCACCAAGGTGGGTACAAGCCCTCTCACAATCACCGAAGTCGGCCGCAAACAATCACCAAATGCGCTGAAGCTTCTCCACAATTGCCAAACCGTCTAGGTGTTGGAAAACGCCAAGAATAACAAGAAACCACACGGCGATTACGATGACCAAGTGCCACTAAGATGCAATGTAATGATCAAAGCACTTGGATCACTCAAACTCTCACAAGTATGCAACAAGAGTGAAGAGAGTGAGTTGGGGGATATCTCAAGCAAGCACAAATGTCTCAAATGAATAGAAGGTGCAAGAGAGATCCCTAGGAGCCAGCCAAGCCACTTAAATAGCAACCACCACCGAGCTAGCCATTTTGCCCCTTTACACAGCTTCCTGCGTCGGTGCGGACGCTGTTTGCATGGGGGGTCCGGACCAACACGCATGCGTCCGAACCCTCCTCCAGTTTGAAATCGCCCATTGGCGCCCTTCCTGCTGCTGACGCGTCACCTCCGGACACCGTGAACAGGAGCGTCCGGTTCCCTTTTCTTCTGTGTCCAGACCCAACTCCGAGAGCATCCAGAGGGCTCTTGAGCTCTAGACGATGGTCCGGTGTTCTCCGTCCGGACACAACTCAGCGTCCGAATAAATAGACCAGAGGAGTACAGAGAGCGCTGAGCTCCGGACCAACATCAGCGTTCGGACCTCCTGTCCAGAGAGGCCAAGGCTTAGGGTTTGCCTCCGGTCACATCTTTGATGGTCCGGTTGGCCTCTGCCCTGCGTCCGGACCTTGCGTTCGGAGCCTCTCTCAGTGGCAAACCGAGCCACCTCTTCTTCTCCAAGCTTCCATGTGCTAACACCAAGTCTTCCAACCACTTAAGCCTTGTGTTAGCCTTTTACAATATAGTACATGGATTTTAGTTCATGTTTGTGTCACTTAGGTTTGTTTTATATGGATATGCAATGCAAACCTAGTGGCACATGATAACCGCAATCGACACGAGTTTTCCCTTCTTGATAGTACGGCTATCTATCCTAAATGTGATCACACTCTCTATAGTGTCTTGATCACTAAACCAATAAAATGGCCCTATGGATATACCTTTGCCTTGAGCCCATTTTTGTTTTTCTCTTTCTTCTTTTCCTTAGTCCATGGAGCACTTGATCTATCATGGTCAACCATCTAGCTCCATGTACCAAGGTGAATCACCCTATCTTGATCATACACTTAGTTCAAAGGGTTAGTCCATAGGTTTCATCAATTAACCAAAACCAAACAAGGTCTTTCAATCTCCCCCTTTTTGGTAATTGATGACAACCTTTCACAAGTAAATATATATGATGAAAATTTTCACTTTGGTAGTATTAGCTCCCCCTACATATGTGATATATGAGTTTGGTTCATTTTGATCACATATGCATGAATAGGAATTGTGGGAGAGTAAATGCTACCAGATGATGCTAAGGTGTGTAGGATGGACCTTTTAAGCGTGATACCAATTGGAGTGCAATATAAACCATCCTTAGCACCATGATTGCCTAGAAACCACTTGAAAAGCAACTTGGAAACACTTTGAGAGAACTAGATATCACATGAAAAACTCAAGACCTAATCATGCTAGTTCTTCAAGCACCAAGAGATTGTGTTTCTAGCAATCACTACACAAGCATATCATAAATATAAGAACATATGCAAGCAAGCACTTATGAATGCACAAGGATATGCAACAACTATATTCATAGGCTTGCTCCCCCTACTTGTGTGCTTTCATTTTTCAAAATTTTCACAAATAGTTTTCTTTGTCATACTACTTACTCTTTCTAACTTCTTTCCCTTTGTCATCTATTATCATAAAAGATGTGCTCAAAGGCTTGATTGTTGGAGAGAAGTGTTAGTTGTGGTTCAATCTAGATTACTTGCCCCAAGTTATTTAGCTCGGTTTAAACCATGGACAAGCTTGTTCACACATCCTAGAATGGTTATCTTGCCCATGTTGAGCTAACCATTTGAAGTTCATATTCTAGATCAAACTCTAGGATTGCAAGCCCACAAATATGTCATATGCTACCACTAGATCAAGTGAAGCATATAAGCAATAGTGGTACCATATAAGCATCAACATCATTTGATTTATATGAATGAGCCTAATGAATTGATGTCTAGATGCACTAACAAGTCCTAATAAGGATGAATGACATGTCAAACAACTTGTACCTTGCATAGCTCAAAGGAGAGGCATGTCATATATGGGGTGCATCAACACATATTTGAGAAGTCAAGAATGTTCAACTCATTTCTTAGCTTGAAAAACCTCTTCTTATCAAGTGGCTTGGTGAATATGTCGGCAAGTTGATCATCGGTGCCAACACTTGTGATCTTGATATCACCCTTGAGTTGATGGTCTCTTATGAAGTGGTGCCTCACATCAATGTGCTTGGTTCTTGAATGTTGAACTGGATTGTTGGTTAGCTTCACCGCACTTTCATTGTCACATAGCAATGGCACTTGCTTGAAATTGATCTCATAGTCATTCAAAGTTGCTTTCATCCAAAGCAATTGAGCACAACAACTACCTGCACTTATGTATTCGGCTTCGGCGGTAGAGAGTGCAACACTATTTTGCTTCTTTGATGACCAAGATACAAGTGACATGCCTAGCATTTGACATGTGCCTGATGTGCTCTTTCTATCAATCTTGCATCCCGCATAGTCGGAGTCTGAATATCCAATTATCTCAAAGTTAGACCCCTTGGGATACCACAATCCAACATCTTGTGTATGCTTCAAGTACCTCAATATTCTTTTGTAGCCTTCAAGTGACTTTCTCTTGGAGAGACTTGGAATCTTGCACACATGCATACACTAAACATCACATCCGGCCTAGAAGCGGTCACATAGAGTAGACTTCCAATCATAGACCGATACAACTTTTGATCCACCATATTGCCACTAGCATCACTATCCAAGTGTCCATTAGTGCCCATTGGAGTGCTAATGCCTTTTGAATCTTCTAAGCCAAACTTCCTCTAAGACTAAGGAAGTAGCTAAGTTCACCAATCATTGACATTTCAAACTCATTTGCCATCATCTTGCCAAATTCTTCACAAAAATCTTGATTGGTTGAACCGAATATGATGTCATCCACATATATTTGAAGCACAAATAGATCTTTGCCAAGCTTCTTGGTGAAGATAGTAGTATCAACCTTCCTCATAATGAACCCTTTAGATAGAAGGAAGTCCCCCAATCTTTCATACCATGCTCTAGGTGCTTGCTTCAAGCCATATAAAGTCTTCCTCAACTTGTACTAATAGCGGTGATAATAGTGGTGACCACGACTCTGATACCACTTGAAAGGTCCTAGATGGCTAGAGGGGGGGGGGTGAATAGCCTAATAAAAATTCTACAAATCACTAGAGCAAAAGGTTAGATAACACTTAAACAAAGCTTTTTGCTCTAGCTCTACTTGGGGTGCAAAGCCACCTATCCAATGCAATTCTAGTTAGCTAAGTGCTTAACAATCAATAGCAAGAACCTAAAGCACTTAGCACAAGTTAGCAAGAACAACTACTAAAGAAGCTAACTAGACAAGATATGAAAGAGTAAATACAAGAGAGGAGGTGATTGCTTATACCGATGCCTTGTGTAGAGAATATATCAATGAATACCCAATCACAATATGAACACCAAAGAGTAGTCGGGAGATAAGATGACAATTGATTTTTCTCCCGAGGTTCACTTGGTTGCCACCAAGCTAGTCCCCGTTGTGTCGACTACTCAAGTGGTGATTCGGTGGCCGGCAAATCACCGTAATACCCTACGTCCTGTGTTTTGGTGGATGGATTGATCTTGCGTATTAGGTTACAAGATCTGTAGTTGATCTGAGAGAGGTCTAAGAGATCGTTTTTTAGGGGGATCCCTGCTCGCCTTATATAGTCGGGGAGCAGGGTTACAATTTCCATATCCTAATAGATTACGATCGTCCCCTTATGGCAAGGGATCCAAGTCTATCTACTAGAATCTTCCTTGGCGAGCAAGGCTTCTCCGGAGTCCTTAGCGTGCACGGCGGGCTGGTCGCGTGTCGCAAGGCCTCGTGGCTAGGCCGTCTCCTGGTCGGTAGGCCCATAAGGTCCCTGGGGATACGCCGAGGTAGTATCCCCAATAGGACTGGCGCCGCTGCCCGCGAGCCCCACGCTGCTCCGCGCGACCCGCGCTGCCCGCTGCTCCGCGCGTCGCCCACTGCGCTGCGGAGGGCTTCACACGCTAGTGAGGGAGAGAGAGGGAGTGGGGGAGGGAGAGAGAGAGGAAGGGAGAGGGAGAGGCTGGAGGCGGCGCCTGGGATGGGAGTGGGAGTGGGAGCGGCGGCTGGGGATGGGAGTGGGAGGTGGACTCAAACCCTAAGTGTTCAATTTATACCAGCACTTGTTATGGGCCTCACGCTGGGTCTAATGGGCCTCGGCCTTAACCATGACGGGCCTCATTATATGCCCGCTGCGGTAAATTGATTTACCGCAGCGGACATATTAAGACGTCCGTTGCGGTAAATCAATTTACCGCAGCGGACAAAAATGTCCGTCACGATAAATAGAAAAAAGACCATCACAGGAAAGCTTGGGATTTTCTGCAGTGGGCAAAATAAGTGTCCATCACGGAGGGCTTTTTTTCAACGCTTTGCAAAATCGTTTTTGATGTAGTGGATCTAAAATGTCGATTTGTATGTTTTGGAAGAAGAATGACACAGATGAACAAGTTTGAGGACCTAAATAATTAATTTGTGAATTTAGAGACCGAGATGATAGATCTAGCACATCTCTCGACAAGATTTGTTGGTGTTGTAGGTGGCCTTACTGACCCTAAGATAGCCTATTGTGATCCTCCCCAGTAGCCTTCTTGACATGTGTTTGTGGATGTTTCACGCAAAAAAATAAGGTCAAATCGACATTGCCATTTAGACATCCCTTCACGGCATATCTCGATGCGCAGTCCTGATGAAATCTTTACTAGTGTGTGACCGGATCTGACGTACTTCTTCCATCTCAAATCATAAGACATCCCAAGAATCTTGGAGAGTCAAAGTATCTCAAGTTTGACTAAACTTATATGATAGTATAATAACATTTATAATATCAAATAAGTATCATTAGATTCGTTATCAATTATATTTTCATAGTATATCTATTTAATGTCATAAATCTTTATAGTTTTCTCTAAATAATTGTTGGTCAAATTTGATGTTTTGACTCTTTAAGATTCTTGAAAGAGTTAAATGCACCAGGGGCCCTTGAACCTGTAAGCGCGTGTCACATAGGCCCCTAAACTTTGAAAATGCATTTCTGACCCCTTAAACTTGTTAAATGGTACACATGGGCCCCTAAACTTCGAAAATGCACTTTAGGCCCCATAAACTTGTTAAGTAGTACACCACAGGCCCATACTTGATATGCGGACATTTTTTTTACCAATGTGACGTTGCTAGGTGGCAAAAAAAAGATGCACCAAACCCCTTGAAACCCAATCCGTGTCACTATCATCATAGCGGGAGCTACCTCCGCACAGAGGTGCTCGTCGTCAGGAAGGACGCCGAAAGGAGGATCAACAGCGGGAGGGTGAGGTGGCGCGTCAAAGAAAGCATGACCCTGGCAGGTAGATATGCTTCTCCTAGTTGTAGGCCAAACCGCAGGCACGTGACTCCTATCAGCAATGTTTGTGCGAGTGACTGACCATGGTATGAACGAACGCGGTCTGGTTTACAATTAGGAGAAGCATTAGTGGCAGCTAGGGTTGTATATTTTGAGACGCGGCATGGCACCACCCCATCCTCTAGCCGTAGATGCTCTCCTCGCGAGCACCTCTATGCGGAGGCAGCTCCTACAACGATGACAACAACACGGATTGAGTTTCAGAGGTTTGATGCTCAATTTTTTTGCCAAGTAGCAATGCCATATTGGCAAAAAAAAAATTTTTACCCGTATGGCAAGCATGTGCCTGAGGTGTACCACTTAACAAGTTTAGGGGGGCGGAAATGCATTTTCCAAGTTCAGGGGTCTATGTGTACCACTTAGCAAGTTTAAGGGGTCAAAAATGCATTTTCAGAGTTCAAGAGACTATGTGACACGCGCTTACAAGTTCAAGGGCCCCTGGTGCATTTAACTCTTCTTGAAATGTTTTATAATTTGTGATGGAGGTAGAAGCCAACACGGCCAATCGTGCTGCCTGCAAGGCTACAACGCCTCCTTAGCAAAAATATCATGCGGCCGTTCGTTGGTGCATTTAACTCTTCTTGAAATGTTTTATAATTTGTGATGGAGGTAGAAGCCAACACGGCCAATCGTGCTGCCTGCAAGGCTACAACGCCTCCTTAGCAAAAATAGCATGCGGCCGTTCGTCTGCATTGAACTGGAGGCAAATGCATGGTCCCATTTTAATCCGTTACGACGTTGGAGTAGATGAACTAATGGACTGATTCGAACCTCCACCACTTGTTTAAGTAAACAATATGTCATTTAGCATAAAGGTAGTAACTCTGAGAAAACGAAGATTAACATTTTTACGGCACCTTCAATCATATAAATGTATATCCATCAATTCGATCATACAGCTTGAACATTGCTATAATTCGCACCTTGGTTGACAAACCAGCGAAGGCCATTTGCATTACTTTTGTATCAGTCTATGGAATATGTTGCCAGTCCCAAGATAAAAGTGAAATTTGGACATTATACAATTGGTTGAGGATCTCTGTACAACACTGTCAAAACAGTTATGAATTGATCACCACTTCACTTTATTCTGTCTTAGTAACCAAGGAATCTTCAGACACGGTCACCTAAAGCATATTTCACCTGCAAAATATTCTGTTGTCATGACTTGACATCTTTAAACAAATATTTCATATAGAAGAATAAAAACATTTGACTGAAATTAAACTGATCACAATAGAACTTTTAGGTAATGGTTTGCATGCTTAGGCATGCTCATTACACATCTATAGAACCTGGACTGAAAACCAATACAGGAATAGTATGAGTTTTCAAGAATCAATTCTAATGTGCATGTGTGTTACATTCAATATGTGTGTGATTACTGTGGCATCAATTATAATGTCGGCACTCTGCACTGCAATTATAATGTCTTATTAATTCTTGAGACAGCTGAGCAGGAAAATCCACATATGGTGTCCCATTAAACTTTTTAAACAAGACCAGTAAGGTAAAATTATGAAACAAACATGACATTTATTAAGAAAAATGACTTTTGCTAATGCATTAAGACATATCTTTTCAAATTAAACAAAACCATTTTCATGAGCAACACCTAACAATTATTAGATACATATATAGTGCTGTGTCCATGACTCCATTACCTGGACCTCAATTATGTAATCATATCATACATATTTCCATTGAATTTATTAGCAGAGTGCATTTAACACAAGTATCTGAAAGTCATCTCCTAATTGAATTGTCCACCAAAACAGGTAGCAGAATCCACCTAACTAAAATTATAGTTGTTACAAAAAAATCCACACATACAAGGTGTCATGGTTTTCATGGATGATTAAAAAGGTGCCACTGCAGTGGTACAACTATATAGAGTAGCTTTGTCGAAATCGAAACGCTTGAAATCTCATATTAATACTACAAACTTGTTCATCACCTAGATGGAGACAGCATGAACATATTAGGCTCTATTAGATCGACATTATTGCCTCAACTAGCATAATGATCACGGCATGAAATTTGAAAAACTACGAGTGTTTGCATCAATAATATATATGACATGAACGAATCGAAGTATCCAGTTGAAACGTTTTCGTATCTTACCTAGCTAGTTTGGGGTGGCCTCCTGCATCGGTGCCGGTCCATCATCTCTGTGTAACTTCCTTGCCACGACGCCCCGCAAGAATGCCATCAACGCTAACACCTGCAGCCTCTCCGGCAGATCGCCGTGCGTGAAAATGGACCACATCGACATCTCAAGCAGCCCGAGCGTGGTGACCAAGACCAGCTCCTCCGAGCCCATCACGGCGCGCGGCGCGGAGCCGACCGTGGCGACGAGGACGGCCTGCACGAACTGAATCTTGTGCTCGAGGCGGGAGAGGTCGGGCACGGCGGAGTCGTGTAGCCACTGGGCCCCCTCCTCGTGGCGGCCAAGCACGCGGCAGAGCGCGGCGGCGAAGAGGCGCAAGGTGGTGTCGCCTGGGCGCTCCGCGGCGAGGCGCACGATGGCGTCGCGCGCGTCGTCGAGGTGGCCTTCACGCGCATCGAGGAGGGCCATGTGGGTCCGGGCCAAGTCTGCCTGCTCCACCGCCGCGTCGCCCTCCGACTCTGCGGACAGGATCTGTGCGGTGAGGTACTGGCGACCCTGGCGGAGCGTCTCGGGGTAGATAGGCGGACAGCGCAGTGCGCCCGCGAGGAGCGCCTGGGTGGCGTCGACGAGGAAGGAGGCCGGTGCAAGCATGGCGTCGAGCTCGCGGAGACCCGGGTGCGCGCGGACGAGGGCGAGGTGACCGGAGACCGCGACGGTGCTGACGGGCGTCGACGGAGAAGAGGAGGGCGAAGCCGAGAGTGGGAGGGGCGAAGACATGCTCCGCGAGAATGCAGAGGACAGGCCCGCAACCGCTGCGGCGGCGATGAGGGCGGCGCCGCCGAAGAAGCGCGACATGTCCGGAACAAGCGGACGCCAAGAGGTTGGTCTCGAGTTGTCTCGGCTTTGGCTTGTGTTGCCGATTGGGGACGGTGCTGTCGTTCGGAGCGGAGGCGGAACGGAGACGGAAACAACGGAGACCTCCGCAGATTTGCGTGTGATGGTTGCTGACGTCTGAAGCAATGTGAGTCGGCTGGAAATCCGCCTGGCAGTTATTCTTTTTATAGGGAAACCGTGGCAGCTCATGGAATTGGATAGAGTCGGATGGGCCAGCCGGCGAGCCCTGCGTACATACAACTTAATGGAGGTGATCATTTTTGTTTAATCGAGGCCAACAAACACGACCGTCTTTAATGGAAGACCTCGATTAATCAGTACCCATCCTTATTAATCGTATTAAGGACGTCTCCAATAGTATAAACTAGTATTAGCTCTTAAGCTAACTAATATGGTGGAGAAAAATTATCTTGAATATCATGCTGTGAGAGAAGAGTACTATTAGACTATCTTTGAGTCCACACTAGTCTCTTATTGAAGGACCAGAAACGACGATCAGAGAGGGGTGAATGAGAGCCAAATAAAAATTCATTTCGGAAGATCTTGACCGTTGTCCTAAACACGATCCAAAGCAAGAACTAGGCTCACAACCCACAAGTGGGTGGATGTTCTAGAAGATGTCTTAGGAACACAGCGGAGCTAGCCACCAACCGGAGAAACAAACCACGACGCAAACGAAAAAACACAGCAGACACGGAGGCCAATGGACGCTGAGAAACAGGGCACGCGATGCGACGGATGCTGGCGTCGGACGCTGGGACGAGCGTCCGTCGCCCTTCCAGAGAGCACTGCGGAGAGAAGAACAGCCAGCAGAGCATCGGACGCGTCCGACGCGCAACCAACGGACGCTGAGGAGCTTCCGACGCAAATCACACAGAGAGCATATAAAACTCAGAAACCGACGGACGAGTCCGACGCCTACCCGACGAAATCAGGCGAGTGTCCGACGCCGACGGACGACGGGTGACAGACTCTGAAGAGCGTCCGACGCCAAAATCGAAGTATGCCAACACGCGAGGCGACGAACGCTGGCTTGGGTGAGCCCTAGCGTCCGACGCAACCGCCGGAGCGTCCGACGCCCTCGAACAAAGCGCAGAAATGCGAAAATCGTTTTTCTCTTCACCAAAACTTTCCAAATCCGAACCAAATTGTCACCAACTGCTACCAAACTTTGTAGGCATGATCCTAGTGCAGTTGGGGAGCTATCCCGAAGAAATCATCGCTCAATTTGGGTGGATTTCGGGAGAAACCCCCAAAACGATGAACACCGCAAAAAAATCGTCCGATCTCTGTACTCGTGAGGTTTTAGGAGAATTCCTTTGGTGCAAAGTTGCTCCTCACAAGTACGAAGAACTTGGTTCAAACGGATTTTGCAAAGCTTCTCTCAAACAAGAATTCTCAACTCGGAATAAAAAAGAGAGGCAAGAGCAAAACGCGAAGAACACAAGCAAACGAGGGACACAATCAAGTAATCAAACTAGCCTTGGCTTACGGAGGGTAAGGCCTCCGATTCCCGCAAAAGATCCTTGAGTTCTTACAAAGGTTGGAGAGATCAACCTAGGGCCCTCATGAACTAGAGTGAGGTTAGAGAGAGAGGTGGTGCAAATGATTAGGGTTCAAGAGGTGGGATGAGGATACCCCTTCATCCCCTATTTAACAGGGCTTTGGCTATTTCCCAAAGACCCCCCTAGATACATGAGTGAACTACCTAGCCTAAGCATTGCAGTCCAAGCTCCTGAAAATATCTTCCTCGATTTGAATAGACGGCCTCGCTTCCTGCCAGGAGTTTCCGTCGCCTCGACTCAACCTCCAGGATTCCGCCACGTGCCATCCCCACTTCCTCGGAAGCTCTGCCTAGGTTTTGGGGCCCAAACCCAGGAAACCCGCCACCAGTAGCTTTGGGATCAACTACCGAACCCCGAGTTTTGAGGCCCAAACTCGGAAACCGTCCTCGGATGGTTTTGAGGCCCAAACCACCAAACCACTCGACTCGAGCCACCTTGTGCTTGCCCGGTCGGACTTCGAGTCCCATGAGCCTCCGCTCGACCCGCTCGCCCGCCGTCTTGACTCGGTCGACTCGGTCTATCTCCATGTCTTGTCGCACTCGCTGGTGCTAAGCACAAGCCACCACAGCTAGTCTGTCGGCGCCCATGGTCCCTCAGTCCGAGCCCCGCTTCCGCCCTTCACCGCTCTCAGTCCATCGGCACAACAAGCCTCTAATCGACCTTCTCCACGCCATTGACCACTGTCACTAGGCATAGCACCTGCACACCACAAGCCGATAGACAGACACACATTTTCTTTCGCAAAGAGGTTAGGGTAAGCCACTCAAACTGAAACGCTCAAGTGTTGGGCAATCACTCATCACAAAACTAAACATACATGGGTACTTATCCACCATGTGTTCGCACTTGTCTCTTCTATTATTTAGTGATTAAAAAATTTATGAGTTAGCAATAAGCTAGACCATTGCAGACGCTCTAATAGAGGCGGACTCTATAACCCATCCTGATAATTGTACAGGTGTCCCGATCCTTCATTAACCATGCATCCTTTCCATATGCAATCGAACCTTCCCTTGTCCATGTAAGCAATTCTGAAAATGAAAACATACACACCAATTGAAACACTAAGGGAGCTCAAAAGATACCAATCAAAACACCTTAATGCTCAAGGAGCCATCGAAACCTGTCGAAACCAACAAAGCAAGCTAGACCCTCAAGAAGAGGCAAAGGCTCAACACATCTAGCAGAAGCTCCCCCTGGGAACATGCACACTCAAGAAACCAAGAAAGGGTGAAAAGAACCAAGTACGCAAAAGAGATACCAATTGAAACGAGAGATACCAATTGAAAGACCAAGCGGACCAAAGCTCAAAAGGCCACAAAAACCAATTTCTCCCCCTTGGTTGAATATGAATGCAGTGCATACTTCTCCCCCTTGGAAGTAGATGGCTAAAAATGGAGTGAAATGCACATCTCTCTCCCTTGGTGACACATGCAGCTCATCAAAGCTTAAAACTCAAGAACCGACCTCAAATGCCATGATATGCAAAACTAAGTGCAAAAGCTTCATACTTAGAGCTAAGGCAATGAAAAGATGCTCTAAGTGATGTGATCGTGTGAGAATAGGAAAAGCTCTACGTGCCCAACAAAGACTCAAGTTGAGCTTAAGATAACTTTAGAAGCTATTTTAGAGAGCATTACATGTGAGAGCAGAGAAAGGGTATCACCTCCTAGAGACAACTAGACATGGCAAACAAGATAAGATCTATCTCAAAGCAATCTCATGTATAGCAAGTAGAACTATCCCTAGCATAGTTCATACAACAAGCCAATGACCCAACTGAATGAAAATTTTCAAGTTTCAGAGTTTTGCAGCCAATTTCAGTTTTAGGCACATTTCAAGTTGAATGCGAGTGGTTGTAAGCAAGGTGATGTCACTTACCAGCCGGGCGAAGTCAAAGGACTTGACACACCGGTTTCGGTCATACACGACATCGCTCAAGTTCCACCCATATGGGAAGCAGTCTCGAACACACGGTGAAGTGCTCACAATGCAGACCCAACTCGATCCTTCCAAATCACAGTTGAGAGAGCGATTTCATTTTAGATTAATTTAACCATAGTGCTCAATGGAAGTGAATGAAACAATGCAGAGCCATAGTTACAAGCTATATACAAGGCAGCCAAGAAGGATCTTCAAAAGCCTACACATGCTAGTGCCATTTCAGAGGTCACATGGGGAATTTAAATTCAGTTTTAAAGCATTTCTAACTTAGCTCTATTGCATATCAAGAGATCAAAGAGAGTCTAAGTTAGGCAACACCATAGACACATAAAGCACCTCAAACAGAGCATAGATTCATTATATCGGCTATAGATATGAAGCTTAAAATGACTATGTCACAAATGCAAATGAGATGCATAATGCATTGACACCAATTAACACTAAGAAGACACCAAAGAAAAGAGAGAAAAGACAAATAAAAACCAAAAAGAACTATGATACACAAAGAGCTTACCTCAACTAAAAAGGGAAACAAACACCCAACTCACCCCGAAGGCAAGAAAACGCAGCTTGATCCAAAGGTTTTGTGAGAATATCCGCAAGTTGGTTGTGGGTCTCGACATGCCGGAGGTCAATGTCGCCCTTCTCGTAGTGATCTCGCAAGAAGTGAAAGCAAACATCAATGTGCTTGGTCTTAGAGTGAAGCATGGGATTTTTGGCCACAGTAATTGCACTTGTGCTATCGCAAAGAAGAGGCAGCTTAGTAAGCACAAGACCAAAATCCTTCAAAGTTGCAATCATCCAAATCAACTACGAACAGCAGCTAGCCGTGGCAACGTACTCAGCTTCGCACGTTGACTGTGCCACGTTAGACTGTTTGCGTGAAGAACCAAGAAACTGGCAAGTCCCAGAAGTGGACTTTTGATCAAGACGGCAACCGGCAAAGTCGGCATCAGAATAACCACAAAGCACAAGAGAGGATTAGGTGCAAAACCAAAGAACAAATTCGGGAGTGAAGCGCAAGTACCTCATGATGCGTTTCACCGCCTGCTTGTGCGAAATCCGTGGTGACGCCTGAAAGTGCGCACACAAGCAGACGACGAACTGAATGTCCGACCGAGTCGCTGTCAAGTACAGAAGCGACATGATCATGCTTCGGTACTCCGTCTGGTCAACCGCCTCTCCTTCCTCGTCCGCATCCAAGGCAATCGTAGTTGACATGGGTGTCAAAAGAGGCTTTGCCTCACCCATGTCAAACTTCTTCAAGATATCCTTCGTGTACTTGCCTTGGTGCACAAACTTTCCTTCCCTGGTTTGCTTGATTTGCAAATCGAGAAAGAAGGTCAACTCACCCATCATGCTCATCTCAAATTCCCTGCTCATAAGATCTACAAATTTGGAAACAAGAGCATGAGAAGAACCACCAAAGATGATATCATCCACGTATATTTGGACAAGGAGAGTGTCATTGCCTTGCTTGAGGAGAAACAACGTCTTATCTACCGACCCCATTTTAAAACCCTTGGCCAGCAAGAAGGTTCGCAATCTATCATACCATGCTCTAGGGGCTTGTTTCAAACCATACAAAGCATTGTGAAGTTTAAAAACATTGTTTGGAAGCTTGGGATTTTCGAAACCGGGAGGTTCTTTAACATAAACTTCCTTCGCTATGTACCCGTTTACGAAAGCACTTTTAACATCCATTTGAAAAAGTTTAAAACCATTCGAAGCCGCAAAAGCTAGAAGGATTCTAATGGCTTCTAAACGAGCTATGGGAGCAAAGGTTTCCTCATAGTCTATTCCCTCCTTTTGACAAAAGCCTTGAGCTACTAACCTAGCCTTGTTGCACACTACCACCCCATCTTCACTTTGTTTATTTTTGAAAACACATTTGGTACCTATGGGGTGGCAACTAGGTGGTGGAGGAACTAAGACCCAAACGTGGTTTCGCTCAAAGTTTTCTAACTCCTCATGCATGGCATTAACCAAATCCGGATCCATCAAAGCATGTCCAACATCTCGGGGATCAAAAGAAGCGACAAATGCCGAATGAGCAAAGTGGGAGAGCCTGCCTAGACGAAGTGTCCTGCCCCTTGACAGCAGCTAGAGCTCCCTCAGGTGCAATGAGCACTGGCTGAGGAAGCTGCTCGAACGCCCCCATGTAGAGGAAGTAGTCGGGTCGGGACTGTGAGCCGAAGTAGATGTCGCAGGGTCGACTGGGGCAGCCTGTGGAGTAGGTTCGGGATCACCCCAATCGGCATCGTCCTGCTCCTCCTCCACAAAGATGCTAGTGTTCACCTCATCATCACCTGCAAGCTCAAAAGCAGTGGAAACATAGGGCATAGTCTCATCGAAGGTAATCTCACAAGTCTCCAACACTCCGTTAGTCTCAAGGTTAAGTGCACGATAGGAAAGAGAGTGAGTAGAGTAACCCAGAAAGATACCGTCAGAAGACCGTGACTCAAATTTGTCCAACTTACCGCCCTTTTTTAGGATGAAGCACCTGCACCCAAACACCCGTAGGTGACTTACCTTGGGTGGTCTCCCAAATCACAGCTCATAAGAAGTCTTCTTGAAAGCTCGGAGAAAAATGCGACTGGAAACATAGCAAGCAGAACTGAGTGCTTCGGCCCAAAACCGCCTAAGAGTCTTATGCTCATCGAGCATCGTCCTGGCCATCTCAACAAGGGTCTGATTCTTGTGCTCAACAACACCGTTCTGGTGAGGAGTGTGAGGCGAGGAGAACTAGTGATCGAGACCCAAAGAAGAACAAAGAGTTGCAAAGTGAGCATTATTGAATTTTGTGCCATTGTCACTGCGGATAGCTCTCATGGCATTCTTAGGTAGCTCATTTTGCAATCTCAAAATCAGATCTCGAACAAGTGGAAAAGCCTCGAGTATCTCGAGTAGTCATCAACGACTACAACCACATACCACTTCCCTCCTTCTGACCTGACATGAGCTGGACCAACTGTGTCCATGTGTAAGAGCTCGCCGGGTCGAGTGGTCATGATCTTAGTCACAGGAGGATGGGAAGCGGCAACCATCTTGCCATGCCTGCAAGGATGGCAAACCAAATCCTTTTCGAACTTCAGCTTTGGCAATCCTTGGATAAGGTCCATTGAGCTAAGCCTTGTAAGCAAGTCAAAACTCAAATGTCCCAATCTCCTATGCCACTTCCAAAGCTCGGAAGAAGAACCGGCAAGAAGACAACAAGAAGGTCTAGAAGAGATAGAAAAATCCGCATGAAAAACCTTCCCGGAGGGAAAAATCCGACAAACAAGCTCACCACGAGAGTCCAAAATCTGATAGAAATTAAGCTTGAAACTCACTTCAAAACCGTCATCAAGGAGTTGGGAAACCGAAAGAAGGTTAAAATGCAAATTCGCAACCTAAGCAACATCCGTGAGGACAAATGAAGAGTTCACTTGGATCGACCCTCGGGAGACAACCTTACCCTTACGCTTGTCCCCGAATGTGATATACTCGATGTGCTGCACGGGATCGAGGCTGGAGAACCACTTGGCACTTCCGGTCATATGGCGTGAGCATCCAGAATCCACAAACCAGGTTTCCTCCAGTCCTCCTTCCTACATCAATAGAAACACATAGGGTGAGCCAACGGTGCAACACTGGGGTTAGTAAATTGTGAAGGATACCAGTGTTGTCCCATTTTCCCAAAGAATGAGTTAGGAGAAAAACCAAACATCTCCTGTCCCATGGGAGGATAGAGATCACCACGACGGGGAAAACATGTTCCGCTAGCGAAGGGTGGAGTAAAGCCACCGCCACGAGGCCCGTAGTCATATGGGTCACGACCAGTACCCCGCCAGGCACGACCACCATGTGGTCTCCCCTCCTGAGGCCTAGTACCTTGAGGAATTATACCTCTAGGCCTAGAAGTGCGCCTCTGAACTTCTGGTTCACGCACCCCAACTTGTGGATGGTACATGTCCCGGTTGTTCAACTCAATCTGCCTTCGATCATCTCTCTTCCTCCTAAAGAAAAACACAGCCAAGTGCCCATCCCACTCACAATACTCACAATGGTACCTCATCGCACTCTTGGTAGGCACTCTATTGTTGGGTTGGGTGGCTCTAGCTTTCTTAGAAAGGGGATCACTAGAGATGTCGGGCATTGTGTCAAGTGGGTTGTGAAGATGGTTCGGTTTGGAAATCCACACTTGCTTCTGTGGAGTGGTTCTAGGTGGCTCTTCAAACACACCATCTCTCATAGGTAGCTTGGTAGGGTCGGTAGGCTTAGGTGGGGAAAACTTGGTAAACTTGGGAGGTGTGGTCGGTTTCTCACTCATGCTCAAACCACTGCACTCACCGATTTTACTGAACATGTTATCGTCCTTCCCACCTATAGCAAAGCCTACTCCCGTGCTACTAGCCCTCTTTCATTGGCTAAGCAACATCCCCAACTGCGGCTCTCGGCAAGACACCCAGCTCAAGATGGACCGAAGGTATGTGTTTTCTTCCTCGGTACGCATCTTGTCGTGTCTGCATGACGCGATCTCAAGCGCCAAAGACTCCAAGCGATCCGACTCACTAGTGCTATCTGAGCTGACCTTCTCTAACACAGCAATCCTAGCATTCTTCTGTGCCAGCTTAGAGCGTAAGCCTAAGCAAGACTTGCACGCACCAAGTAAGCTAGGCCTAGCCTTCAGCTCACTAACCTCCTCAAGTAGAGTGCCATACTTGTCCTGGAGAGTGACAAGATCAGACATGTGAATGGCGCAAGCTTCACACTCTACCTCCTCTGTCACCACCACCAACGCCTTAGCAAAATCTAACTCATGAAGCGCGCTAAGGTACTTCGCCTTAAAGTTGTTCCTCTCACAAGCTGCACGCTTGAGCAACGCATCCTGACTCATCAAGGTGTCATTCAGAGACACAATCTCTAGAGAGAGGGATCGACGGTGGGTGATACCTCGGGTGTGTCAGAGTCGTAGTCGGAGTCGTCCTTGCGCTTGCCGACCTTGCCTTCTTCAATCACCATGGTGCAAAAGCCACCGTGCTTGGCGTCGGCGTAGAAGCATAGGCCGTTGAGCTTGTCCTCAACCTTTCCCTTCGACTCATCATCGCTTGAAGAAGAACCTCTGTCGGAGGAGGCATCGATGTCGCTAAGGGAGGTGAGGAAGGCTCGGTGCTTGGCCTTCACCTTGTCGATCACCTTCTTGGAGGACCTTCGGTGGTAGCCGCCCTTGGGCTTGTACTTGTCCTCGAAGTGGTGCTCGCGCTTGTCCTTGCGCTTGGTGAAGTCACCCGCAGCTTTCTTGGGGCAGTTTGCGATGAAGTGATCCTCATCACCGCAACGATAGCACCCCTTGGCCGAGCCACCACGTCGTTGGTTCAAACGATTGTTGTGAAACCGTGAGAACCTAGTGATGACTAGGGCCATCTCGTCATCTCCAAGAGCCTCCACTGGCTCCTCTATCATAGAAATCAAAGACAAAGCGAACAAAGAGTGTGAAGGGTTAGAGGAGGAAGAAGACATACCGCCGGGGCCAGAAACCAACGCCATAGATGGTTTCGACGGGTTTTCAAGCTTGGCCCGGGTCTGGTAGTCAATCTCCGAGGACTTGAGCTTGCTGAACAGCTCGTCCACGGTCAGGGCATCATAGCCAAGTGACTCCTGAATGGCAGCCAACTTCATCTCCCACACCTTCCGATCAAGAGCATTCAAAAGCTTGATAGCCATCTCATGATCATCATAAGGCAAGTTGGCTCGATTAACACGTATCTTGTTGACGATAGATTGGAAGCGAGTGAACATCCCATCAACAGATTCGTCGGCCAACTGAGCAAAGTTCTCGTACTCTCTATGGTACGTGTCGAAGAGTCTGAACTTGATCTGAGGGTTGCCCTCATGATATCTCAAGAGTGTTTGCCAGATCTCCCGTGCCGTAGTGAGACTCGAAACTCGCTCAAACTCAGGAAGTGACAGACACGAGAAGAGAATGCTGCGGGCTCTTGCGTTTGACGTATGATGCGTAACATGGGCATCGGTGATCCGAGCGTCAAGAACCACGTAGTTCTCATTCTCACAAATCTTCCAGAACTTCGTATCAAGCCCTTGAAGGTAAGCGGACATGCGCACCTTCCAATAGAAAAAATTTGTTCCATCAAAGTACGGAGGTTTGCCAGCACCTCGCTCCATGTTGCCTTCGCGGATCAAGAACCGTGTAAGGTGGAATGATCATTAACCGACTTTGATACCATTTGAAGGACCGGAAACGGCGACCAGAGGGGGGGGGGGGGTGAATGGGAGCCAAATAAAAATTCCTTTCGGAAGATCTTGACCCTTGTCCCAAACATGACCCAAAGCAAGAACTAGGCTCACGACCCACAAGTGAGTGGATGTTCTAGGAGAAGTCCTAGGAACACACCGAAGCTAGCCACGAACCCGGAGAAACAAACCGCGACGCAAATGGAAAAACATAGCAGGCACGGAGTCCGACGAACGCTGAGAGACAGGGCGTTGGACGGTCTGACACGGTGCGACGGATGCTGGCGTCGGACGCATCCGACGCAAATCACACACAGAGCATGTAAAACTCAGAAACCGACGGACGAGTCCGACGCCTATGCGACGGACTCAGGCGAGCGTCCGACGCCGACGGACGATGGGCGATAGACTCTGAAGAGCGTCCGACGCCAAAATAGAAGTACGCCAACATGCGAGGCGACGGACGCTGGCTTGGGTGAGCCCTAGCGTCCGACGCAACCGCTGGAGCATCCGACGCCCTCGAACAGAGCGCAGAAATGCGAAAATCGTTTTTCTCTTCACCAAAACTTTCCAAATCCGAACCAAATTGTCACCAACTGCTACCAAACTTTGTAGGCATGATCCTAGTGCAGTTGGGGAGCTATCCTGAAGAAACAATCAATTTGGGTCGGTTGACCAGGCATAAAAGGATTTCGGGCGAAAACCCCAAAATGAAGAACACCGCAAAGAAATCGCCCGATCTGTGTACTCGTGAGGTTTTAGGAGAATTCCTTTGGTGCAATGTTGCTCCTCACAAGTACGAAGAACTTGGTTTAAACGGATTTTGCAAAGCTTCTCTCAAACAAGAATTCTCAACTCGGAATAAAAAAGAGAGGCAAGAACAAAATGCGAAGAACACAAGCAAACGAGGGACACAATCAAGTAATCAAACTATCCATGGCTTACGGAGGGTAAGGCCTCCGATTCCTACAAAAGATCCTTGAGTTCTTACAAAGGTTGGAGAGATCAACCTAGGGCCCTCATGAACTAGAGAGAGGTTAGAGAGAGAGGTGGTGCAAATGATTAAGGTTCAAGAGGTGGGATGAGGATACCCCTTCATCCCCTATTTAACAGGGCTTTGGCTATTTCCCAAAGACCCCCTAGATACATGAGTGAACTACCTAGCCTAAGTATTGCAGTCCAAGCTCCAAAAAATATCTTCCTCGATTTGAATCGATGGTGCCGCTTCCTGCCAGGAGTTGTCGTCGCCCCGACGCAACCTCCAGGATTGCGCCACGTGCCATCCCCGCTTCCTCGGAAGCTCTACCTAGGTTTTGGGGCCCAAACCTAAGAAACCCATCACCGGTAGCTTTGGCCTCAACTACCAAACCCCAAGTTTTGAGGCTCAAACTCGGAAACCGTCCTCGAATGGTTTTGAGGCCCAAACCACCAAACCACTCGACTCGAGCCACCTTGTCCTTGCCCGGTTGGACTTTGAGTCCCATGAGCCTTCGCTCGACCCGCTCGTTCGCTGTCTTGACTCGGTCGACTCGGTCTACCTCCATGTCTTGTCGCACTCGCCGCTCCCTTGATGGTCGGGCGTCATTGCCTTCCATCGGAGTGAAAGGAGGAGCGGCAATGATGTCGGGCGTCATCTCTGCTTCGTTGAGGAAGACAGGAACGCGGCTGACGGGTGGGGCCTGCGGGTCAGTGAGAGAGAGAGAGAAAGTGCAGCCCTAGGCTTTGGCGTTGACAAGCGGGGCCCGCAACACTGTGAAAGAGAGAGAGGGTGCGGTGCTCAGGTTGGCGCCGACAGCCTAGGCCCGCGTGGAAGTGAGAGTGGGGAGAGAGGGGGCTTGCGGGGAGGGAGGTGTTCCGCATGGGCCTTGGCTCTGGGCCGAGGTGGAGTGCGGGTGAGAGAGGAGTCGAGCTGGGCTGGTTCTGGGATTGGGCCAGATGGGAGAGAGGGTAAAGAGAGAGAGAAAGCCCTTTTCCTTTTTCTTTTCTTTTTGTTTTGTAAATCCATTTGAAAACCAGATTTGAAACCTTTTCAAAATCAAACAAACTTTGACACACTTTATAAATCATTTTCTGAGTTTTGAAAATGGAACTTTGAATTTGTTTTAAGAAAAACTTTTAGAAGCTTTATTTATTTTATAAATAGATCAAAATCAATTTGGACCAAAACCGAGGTTTACAAAATTGTTTTTCACTCATTAAAATTAAATGCAAAGGCATGAATGAACATTGAGAACAATTTTAAAAACTCACATTTTTCACATTTTGATTTACTAAAAGCCTAACTAAATCTTAGAAATTTTAGGAAAAACATAAATCCTTTTATTTTATGTAGGGTTTTCTATTCACAACCCAAAATAGAAATTTTGGGGTGTGACACATGGGCAACGACTCAACGCAACCAAGTAAACCAAGAAAACAAACACTGCTCTCAAAGCTCAGAATGCCAATTGAAATACTAAGGGAGCTCAAAAGATACCAATTAAAATACTTAAAGCTCAAGAAGCAATCGAAACCTGTCGAAGCCAACAAAGCAAGCTAGACCCTCCAGAAGAGGCAAAGGCTCAACACATGTAGCAAAAGCTACCCCTAGGAACAAGCACACTCAAGATACCAAGGAAGGTGAAAAGAGCCAAGTACGCAAAAGAGATACCAATTGAAGGGCCAAGGCTTACCAAAGCTCAAAAGGCCACAAAAACCAATTTCTCCCCCTTGACTAATGCAAGTATGAAAATTCACCAATTTCACCCCCTTGGTTGAATATGAATGCAGTACACATTTCTCCCCCTTGGAAGTAGATGGCTAAAGATGAAGTGAAATGCACATCTCTCCCCCTTGGTGACACATGCAACTCATCAAAGCTCAATACTCAAGAACCGGCCTCAAATGCCATGATATGCAAGATGAGTGCAAAAACTTCATACATAGAGCTAAGACAATGAATAAATGCTCTAAGTGATGTGATCCTGTGAGAATAGGAAAAGCTCTACGTGCCCAACAAAGACTCAAGTTGAGCTTAAGATCACTTTAGAAGCTATTTTAGAGAGCATTACATGTGAGAGCAAGGAATGGGTACCACCTCCTAGAGACAAATCAACATGGAAAACAAGATAGGATCTATCTCAAAGCAATCTCATGTATATCAAGTAGAACTATCCAAGCAAAGTTCATACAACAAGACAATGACCCAACTGAATAAATTTTTCAAATTTCAGAGTTTTGCAGCCAAGTTTCAGTTTTAGGCACATTTAAGTTGTATGCGAGCGGTTGTAAGCAAAGTGATGCCACTGCTTACCAACCGGGCGAAGTCAAAGGACTTGACACACCGGTTTTGGTCATACATGACACCACTCAAGTTCCACCCATATGGGAAGCAGTCTCGAACACACGGTGAAGTGCTCACAATGCAGACCCAACTCAATCTTTCCAATTCACAAAACAGAGAGCAATTTCATTTTAGTTTAATTTTAATCATGGAGCTCAAAGGTAGTGAATGAAGCTATGGAAAGCCATAGTTACAAGCTATATACAAAACAGCCAAGAAGGATTTTCAAAAGCCTACATATGCTAGTGCCATTTCAGAGGTGACATGGGGAATTTAAATTCAGTTTTAAAGCTTTCCTAACTTAGCTCTATTGCATATCAAGAGATCAAAGAGGGTCTAAGTTAGGCAACACCATAGACACATAAAGCACCTCAAACAGAGCATAGATTCATTATATCGGCTATAGGTATGAAGCTTAACATGAACTATGTCACAAATGCAAATGAGATGCACAATGCATTGACACCAATTAACACTAAAAAGACACAAAATAAAAGAAAGAAAAGAAAAATAAGAACCAAAAAGAACTATGATACACAGAGATTTTCCCTTAACTAAAAAGGGAAGAAAACACCCAACTTGCCCTGAAGGCGAGAAAACGCAGCTTGATCCAAAGGTTTTGTGAGAATATCCGCAAGCTGGTTGTGGGTCTCGACATGCCGAAGGTCAATGTCGCCCTTCTCGTTGTGATCACGTAAGAAGTGAAGGCGGACTTCGATCAATGTGCTTGGTCTTAGAGTGAAGCACAGGATTTTTGGCCACACTAATTGCACTCGTGCTATCGCAAAGCAGAGGCACCTTAGTAAGCTCAAGACCAAATTTCTTCAAAGTGGCAATCATCCAAATGAACTGCGAGCAACAGCTAGCCGCGACAACATACTCAGCACAAGAGAGGAGGAGGTGGAAAATTAAAGACCAAATTCGGGAGTGAATCACAAATACCTCATGATACGTTTCACCGCCTGCTTGTGCGAAGTCCGTGGTGATGCCTGAAAGCGAGCACACAAGCAGATGGCGAACTGAATGTCCGGCCGGGCCGCCGTCAGGTACAAGAACGACCCGATCAAGCTTCGGTACTCTGTCTGGTCCACCGCCTCTCCTTCTTCATCGGCATCCAAGACTGTCGTAGTCGACATGGGCGTCGAAAGAGGTTTTGCCGAACCCATCTCAAACTTCTTCAAGATATCCTTCGTGTACTTGCCTTGGTGCACAAACGTCCCTTCCCGGGTTTGCTTGATTTGCAACCCGAGAAAGAAGGTCAACTCTCCCATCATACTCATCTCAAATTCCCAGCTCATAATATCTGCAAACTTGGCAACAAGAGCATGAGAAGAACCACCAAAGATGATATCATCCACGTATATTTGGACTAGGAGAGTGTCTTTGCCTTGCTTGAGGAGAAACAACGTCATATCTACCGAGCCCATTTTAAAACCATTAGCAAGCAAGAAGGTTTGCAATCTATCATGCCATTCTCTAGGGGCTTGTTTCAAACCATACAAAGCTTTGTGAAGTTTAAAATCATGGTTTGGGAACTTGGCATTTTCGAAACCGGGAGGTTGTTTAACATAAACTTTCTCCTCTATGTAGCCGTTTAAGAAAGCACTTTTAACGTCCATTTGAAAAAGTTTGAAACCCTTAGAAGCCGCAAAAGCTAGAAGGATTCTAATGGTTTCTAAGCGAGCTACGGGAGCAAAGGTTTCCTCATAGTCTATTCCCTCCTTTTGACAAAAGCCTTGAACTACCAACCTAGCCTTGTTGCGCACTACCACCCATCTTCACTTTGTTTATTTTTGAAAACCCATTTGATACCTATGGGGTGGCAACTAGGTGGGGGAGGAACTAAGACCCAAACGCGGTTTCGCTCAAAGTTTTCTACCTCCTCATGCATGGCATTAACCCAATCCGGATCCATCAAAGCATGTCCAACATCTCGGGGCTCAAAAGAAGCGACAAAAGTCGAATGAGCAAAGTGGGAGAGATAGGACCTGGACCGCGTGACTCGACGGTCAATGTCGTCAATGATGTTCTCCGGCGGGTGCTGCCGGTGGATGTGGCAGGGAGCTTGCCTAGACGAAGTGGCCTCCCCTTGACACTAGCTGGAGCTCCCTCAGGTGCAACGGGCACCGATTGAGGAAGCTGCTCGAACGGCCCCCATGTAGAGGAAGTAGTCGGGTCAGGACCGTGAGCCGAAGTGGACGTCGCAGGGTCGACGGGGGCAGCCGGTGGAGTCAGATCGGGATCACCCCAATCGGCATCGTCCTGCTCCTCCTCCACAAAGATGCTAGTGTTCACCTCATCATCACCTGCAAGCTCAAAAGCGGTGGAAATACAGGGCATAGTTTCATCAAAGGTAATCTCACAAGTCTCCATCACTCGGTTAGTTTCAAGGTGAAGAGCACGATAAGCATGAGAGTTAGTAGAATAACCAAGAAATATACCGTCAGAAGACCGAGAATCAAATTTGTCCAACTTACCGCCCTTTTTGAGGATGAAGCACCTGCACCCAAACACCCGTAGGTGACTTACCTTGGGTGGTCTCCCAAATCGCACCTCATAAGAGGTCTTTTTCCTGAAGGCTCGGAGAAAAAAGCGATTGGAAACATAGCAAGCAGAACTGAGTGCTTCGGCCCAATACCGCATAGGAGTCCTATGTTCATCGAGCATCGTCCTGGCCATCTCAACAAGGGTCCGATTCTTGCGCTCAACAACGTCGTTATGCTGGGGAGTGTGAGGTGAGGAAAACTGGTGATCGAGACCCAAAGAAGAACAAAGAGTTGCAAAGTGAGCATTCTTGAATTCTGTGCCATTGTCACTGTGGATAGCTCTCATGACATTCTTAGATGCTCATTTTGCAATCTCAAAATCAGATCTCAAACAAGTGGAAAATCCTCATCCTTACTCTCCAAAAAGAACACTCAAGAGTATCTCGAATAGTCATCAACGACTACAACCACATACCACTTCCCTCCTTCTGACCTAACCCGAGCTGGACCAACTGTGTCCATGTGTAAAGCTTGCTAGGTCGAGTGGTCATGATCTCAGTCACAGGATGATGGGAAGCGACAATCATCTTGCCATGTCTGCAAGGATGGCAAACCAAATCCTTCTCGAACTTTAGCTTTGGCAATCCATGGATAAGGTCCATTGAGCTAAGCCTTGCAAGCAAGTCAAAACTCAAATGTCCCAATCTCCTATGCCACTTCCAAAGCTCGGAAGAAGAACCGGCAAGAAGACAACGAGAAGGTCCGGAAGAGATAGTAAAATCCGCACGAAAAACCTTCCCGAAGGGAAAAATCCGGCAAACAAGCTCACCACGAGAGTCCAAAATCCGAGAGAGATTAGGCTTGAAACTCACTTCAAAACCGTCATCAAGGAGTTGCGAAACCGAAAGAAGGTTAAAATTCAAATTCGCAACCAAAGCAACATCCTTGAGGACAAAAGAAGAGTTCACTCGGATCGACCCTCGGGAGACAACCTTACCTTTACTCTTGTCCCCGAATGTAATGTACTCGGTGTGGCGCACGGGGTCAAGGCTGGAGAACCACTTGTTACTTCCGGTCATATGGTGTGAGCATCCGGAATCCACAAGCCAAGTCTCCTCCAGTCCTCCTTCCTATATCAATAAAAATACATAGAGTGAGCAAACGGTGCAACACTGGGGTTAGTAAACTGTGAAGGATACCAGTGTTGTCCCATTTGCCCAAAGAATGGGTTAGGAGAAAAACCAAACATATCCTGTCCCATGGGAGGATAGCGATCACCACGATGGGGAAAACATGGTCCGCTAATGACGGGAGGAGTAAAGCCACCGCCACAAGGCCCGTAGTCATATGGGTCACGACCGGTACCACGCCGGGCACGACCACCGCGTGGTCTCGCCTCCTAAGGCCTAGCACCTTGAGGCATTGTACCTCTAGGCCTAGAAGTGCGCCTCTGAACTTCCAGTTCATGCACCCCAACTCATGGGTGGTACATGTCCTGGTTATCTCAACCTTCCTCTGATCATCTCTCTTCCTCCTAAAGCAAAACTCAGCCAAGTGCCCATCCCGCTCACAATACTCACAATGGTACGTCACCGCACTCTTGGTAGGCACTCTCTTGTTGGGTTGGATGGCTCTAGCTTTCTTAGGAAGCGGATCACTAGAGATGTCTAGTAGTGTGTCAAGTGGGTTGCGAAGATGGTTTAGTTTGGCAATCCACACTTGCTTCTGTGGAGTGGTTTTGGGTGGCTCTTGAAACACACCATCTCTCACAGGAAACTTGGAGGGGTCGGTAGGCTTAGGTGGTGTGATCTTGGTAAGCTTGGGTGCTGTGGTGGGTTTTTCAGTCTCTCTCAAACCACTGCACTCACCGATCTTACCAAACAAGCTATCGTCCTTCCCACCTATAGCAAAGCCTACTCCCATGCTGCCAGCCCTTTTGCATAGGCTAAGCAACATTCCCAACTGTGGCTCTCGGAAGACACCCAGCTCAAGATGGACCGAAGGTATGTGTTTTCTTCCTCGGTACGCATCTTGTCGTGTCTGCACGACGCGATCTCAAGCTCTAAAGCCCCAAAGCGATCCGACTCTCTAGTGCTATCGGTGCTGACCTTCTCTAATACAGCGATCATAGCATCCTTCTGTGTCAGATCAGAACGCAAGCCTAAGCAAGACTTGCACGCACCAAGTAAGCTAGGCCTAGCCTTCAGCTCACTGACCTCCTCAAGTAGACTTCCATACTTGTCCTAGAGAGTGACAAGATTAGACATGTGAATGGCGCAAGCATCACACTCTACCTCCTCGGTAACCACCACTGACGCCTTAGAAAAATCTAGCTCATGAAGTGCGCTAAGGTACTTCTCCTTAAGGTCGTTCCTCTCACAAGCGGCACGCTTGAGCAACGCATCCTGACTCATCAAGGTGTCGTTCAGGGACTCAAGCTCGAGAGATAGGGACTCGATGGTGGGTGATACCTTGGGTGTGTCAGAGTCGTAGTCGTAGTCGGGGTCATCCTTGCGCTTCCTGAACTTGCCTTTTTTCAATCGCCATGGTGCAAAAGCCACTGTATTTGGTGTCGGCGTAGAAGCATAGGTCGTTGAGCTTGTCCTCAACCTTTCCCTTTGACTCATCATCGCTTGAAGAAGCACCTCCGTCGGAGGAGGCATCGATGTCGCTGAGGGAGGCGAGGATGGCTCGGTGCTTGGCCTTCACCTTGTCGATCACCTTCTTGGAGGACCTTCGGTGGTAGCCGCCCTTGGGCTTGTGCTTATCCTCGAAGTGGTGCTCGCGCTTGTCCTTGCGCTTGGTGAAGTCGCCCGTAGCTTTCTTGGAGCAGTTTGCGATGAAGTGATCCTCATCACCGCAACGATAGCACTCCTTGGCCGAGCCACCACGTCGTCGGTTCAAACGGTTGTTGTGAAACCGTGAGAACCTAGTTATGACTAGAGCTAGGTCATCATCTCCAAGAGCCTCCACTTGCTCCTCTGTCACATAAATCAAAGACAAAGCGAACAAAGAGTGTGAAGGGTCAGAGGAGGAAGAAGACGTACCACCGGTGCCAGAAACCAACGCCATAGTTAGTTTCGACGGGTTCTCAAGCTTGGCCCGGGTCTAGTAGTCAATCTCCGAGGACTTGAGCTTGCTGAACAGCTCGTCCACGGTCAAGGAATTATAGCTCGGTGACTCCTGAATGCCAGCCACCTTCATCTCCCATACCTTCCGATCAAGAGCATGCAAAAGCTTGATAGCCATCTCATGATCATCATAAGGAAAGTTGGCTCGATTAGCACACATCTTGTTGACGATATATTGGAAGCGAGTGGACATCCCGTCAACAGATTTGCTGGCCAACTGAGCAAAGTTCTCGTACTCTCTACGGTATGTGTCGAAGAGTCTGGACTTGATATGAGGGTTGCCCTCATGATATCTCAAGAGTTTTTTCCAGATCTCCCGTGTCGTAGCAAGACTCGAAACCCGCTGAAACTCCGGAAGAAATAAACAAGAGAAGAGAATGCTTCGGGCTCTTGCGTTTGACCCATGTTGTGAGACTTGGAGATCGGTGATCCGAACGCCAAGAACCAGGTAGTTCTCATTCTCACAAATCTCCCAAAACTTCGTATTAAGCCCTTGGAGGTAAGAGGACATGCGAACCTTCCAATAGGCAAAGTTGGTTCCATTGAAGTAAGAAGGTTTACCAGCACCTTGCTCCATGTCGCCTTCGCGGATCAAGAACCGTGTAAGGTGGATTGATCGTTAACCGGCTCTGATACTAATTGAAGGACCGAGAACGGCGACCAGAGAGGGGGGTGAATGGGAGCCTCAAATTTCGCTCGAAATATTTTGGCCACTCTTCCCAAAAACTAAACCTAGTTGCTGGGTGTTCAACCTCCCCCGAGCATTTATTCATTCCTGCATTCAAACACTCCATGGACATGTGGAACTGGTTATTTGATAAAATATGCTCATGATGTGTTTGTTTATCCTTGATCCTGAGGTTGGTGGCATAATTTTAGTTATATAAAAGTCCATCATATTTTGTGCCAACAAGATCCCCCAATCTTAACCTTTGCTCGTCCCGAGCAAACAATCAAACTTAGCTCGATGGATCAGGAGTTGCTACTATGTTTCATATTTCAAGAGTACTAAATCTACAACAATCATACTTCTCTTTTGAATGGAAAACTTAGCAATAAAGTCTCACCCATATTACCTTAGTCCTTCATGGGGCTTATAGTTTTATCCTTTGTCTTGGGAGGTTGAGAGATAGAACTTGACTTGAGCACTAGTTTTCTCATTCTTTCACAAGTTTCATATCGGAGGTTTTGCAAGATTTTGTAAAAGAAAACTTCGTGTTCCTCAAATTGTACTCTCAAGTCGCTCATAAGGTGTATGATTCCTCACCAAGGCATATATCAAAGTTTGCCTTCTTTCATCCTATCTCTAAAGCTTATGTGGAGCTATAGGTAGGGATCAAAGATGTAGCAAACTTAACTTGCATACATTGTAAAGTCAAATTCCGGATCCAAGGAGAGAAATGTCATACTCTTAGACCAAGAAGTGCAAGTGTGTGGAAACATGGTTGAAGGACCGAGAACGGCGACCAGAGGGGGGGGGGGTGAATGGGAGCCTCAAATTTCTCTCGAAATATTCGGGCCACTCTTCCCAAAAACCAAACCTAGTTGCTGGGTGCTCAACCTCCCCTGAGCATTTATTCATTCCTGCATTCAAAAACTCCAGTGACATGTGGAACTGGTTATTTGATAAAATATGCTCATGATGTGTTTGTTTATCCTTGATTTGAGGTTGGTGGCATCATTTTAGTTATATAAAAGTGCATCATATTTTGTGCTAACAAGATCCCCCAATCTTAACCTTTGCTCGTCCCGAGCAAACAATCAAACTTAGCTTGATGGATCAGGAGTTGCTACTATGCTTCATATTTCAAAAGTACTAAATCTACAACAATCATACTTCTCTTTTGAAAGGAAAACTTAGCAATAAAGTCTCACCCATATTACCTTAGTCCTTCATGGGGCTTATAGTTTTATCCTTTGTCTTGGGAGGTTGAGAGATAGAACAACTTGACTTGAGCACTAGTTTTCTCATTCTTTCACAAGTTTCATATCGGAGGTTTTGCAAGATTTTGTAAAAGAAAACTTCGTGTTCCTCAAATGGAACTCTCAAGTCGCTCATAAGGTGTATGGTTCCTCACCAAGGCACATATCAAAGCTTGCCTTCTTTCATCCTATCTCTAAAGCTTATGTGGAGCTATAGGTAGGGATCAAAGATGTAGCAAACTTAACTTACATATATTGTAAAGTCAAATTCCGGATCCAAGGAGAGAAATGGCATACTCTTAGATCAAGACGTGCAAGTGTGTGGAAACATGGTTGAAGGACCGAGAACGACGACCAGAGGGGGGTGAATGGGAGCCTCAAATTTCTCTCAAAATATTCGGGCCACTCTTCTCGAAAACCAAACTCAGTTGTTGTGTGCTCACCGGCAGTGGAGAGAAACTCGCCGGAAACCCCAAACCGCAAGTTCTCAACCCCTAGGGAAAAGAGGCAAGAACCTAGGAAAAATGGGCGAAAACAGGGACCGTCGGACCACTTGGTCAGGACCTCTAGACCATAGCACAAGGTCCGGAGCCTTGGTCTGACGCTTCTTCAGCAGACCTCAAACGCAACCTTGCTCCAGACTAGACCGTCGGACTACACCGTCGGACTAAAGCGAGTGGTCCGACGCGTAGTTGACTCACTGGTCAAAGACCACCGGACCACTTGTCAATGGTCCGGAGCCTCAAAAGCGAGTGGCTCGGAGGGTGGTCAGACGCCCTTCGCTGCTTGACACGTTCATTGGTCAAGACCACCAGACCACTTGCTTTAGTCTGGAGCTAAGGGAAAGTCGTCCGACGCCTAGTCCGACGCTCTCGAGCAGAAACTCTGAAACCCACGAAAACGGTTTTCACTCCGCCAAATCTTCCCAAAACCCAACCAAATGATCACCAACTGCAACCAAACTTTGTAGGCATGATCCTAGTGCAGTCGGGGAGCTATCCCGAAGAAATCATCGCTCAATTTGTCTTAGAGAAAAGGGAGGAGAAGAGATTTGGGGGAAAACTCAAGAACAAAGAACTCCACAAAGAAATCACCCGATCTACGCACTCGTGAGGTTTGAGAGGAATTCCTTCGGTGGAAAGATGCTCCTCACGAATACGAACAACTTGGTTCAGACGGATTTGCAAGAGCTACTCCCTACAAAGAGAAATCATCTCGGGAAAAAGAGGGAGCAAAAGCAAAACACGAAGAACACAAGAAAAACGGGGACACGATCAAGAAATCAAAGCCACCATGGCTTACGGAGGTTACGGCCTCCGATTCCTCGCAACAAACTCAAGTTCTTATAGAGGTTGGTGAAATCAACCTAGGGTTCTCATGAACTAGAGAGACGGTAGAGAGAGACAGAGAGAGTTGGGGCAAAATGATTAGGGTTCAAGAGATGGGATGAGGGATACCCCTTCACCCCCTACTTATCGGGCTTTGGCTATTTCCCAAAGCCCCCCTAGATACATTGAGTGAACTACCTAGCCTAAGCATTGCAGTCCAAGCTCTAGAAAATATCTCCCACATTTTGAATGGACGGCCCGCTTCCTGCCATCAGTTGTCGTCGCCTCGATGCAACCTCCAGGATTCCGCCACGTTCTATCCCTGCTTCCTCGGAAGTTCCGCCTAGGTTTTGAGGCCCAAACCCAGGAAACCCATCACTGGTAGCTTTGGGATCAACTACCGAACCCCGAGATTTGAGGCCGAAACTCGGAAACCATCCTCGGATGGTTTTGAGGCCCAAACCACCAAACCGCTCGACTCGAGCCACCTTGTCTTCGCCCGTGAAAGGTCTAGGAATGGCTAGAGGGGGGTGAATAGCCTAATTAAAATTTCTACAACAACACTTAGCAAACTTGTTAGAATAAAACACGATGTAAGCAAGTTTGCACTAGCACTACAAGGGTCGGCAAGCCTCCTATAGCAAGTCTAGTTACTAGCAAGATATATCCTATGTCACACACAAGAGCTAGACAACTAGAGCTACTAAGCTAAGCTACACAAGCTAAGCTAGAATCTCTACTTTGCAAGAATGAAGGAAAGTAATACAAAGCTAGAGATAGAAGGGTTATACCACCACGAAGGGATGAACCAATAGATCACAATTCACAATATGAAATCCTCGAAGAGACAAGTTGACACAATGATTTTTCTCCGAGGTTCACTTGTTTGCTAACAAGCTAGTCCCTGTTGTGGCGATACACCCATTTGGAGGTTCACGCGCTAATTGGAAATCCAAGCCAAACCCGTCACCGGGTGCCGCACAACCAACACAAGATGGGGATCCACAGGCCACGCGGAATCCACTAGAGATACCTTTCACGAATCTCCCGCAGGGTAGGTTCAAGAACCCCTCACAATCCACCGATAGGAGCTGGAGACAATCACCTTCCTCCGCTCAACGATCCTCGTCGCACCAAGCTGTCTAGGAGGTGGCAACCTCCAAGAATATCAAGAGCTCCGCGATGACGATGATCACCAAGTGCCACTAGTATGCAATCAAGAGCAATGCACTTAGATTCACTCAATCTCTTTAGAATATGTCAAATATGTTTAGAGGATGAGTGGTGGAAACTTCTCAAGCAAGCACAAGTGTATGAGTGATGTGAATGTGCAAGAGAGTGCCCCAAGGGCCGGCCATACCACCTTAAATAGCCCACACTCAAACACTAGCCGTTTTGCCCTCAAAATAGGCTCTCTGCATCACCTCAGGACGCACTTTTCATAGGGGGTCCGGAGCATCAACTGTGTCCGGACCCTTCACCAGCCGAGAGACAACAGCTCTATTGGCCACACCGGACGCGGCCTCCGGACGCACATACTGTGTCGTCCGGACTATGTCGTATGCATCCGGTCAGCCCCTGAGTTCAAACGGCCGCTTTCCTGCCTGAGCCATATCCTGCCACGTGACTCCGGACTCTCCTGTTCATAGGGTCCGAACTCACTATTCCCAGCGTCCGGAAATATTTTCCCGAGCGCCCGAGAGCTCCACCGAGCCATCAGCACCTCCGGATGCACGTCCGGTGCCACCAACCAGACCATCAACAACGTCCGTTCCAATTCACGCAGAGAACACAGAGAGCGCTAGAGCTCCGGACCGCGTCTGGTGCCCTGCGTCCGGATAGCTGCTCACAGCCAACCAAGCCTAGGGTGTGCCTCCAGACCCATAGCCGATGGTCCGGACACAGCAAACCCTAGCGTCTTGATCCTGCGTTCGGACTACATTCTACTGCCCAAACAACTTCTCCAACTTCTCCAAGCTTCCAAGAGCCAACACCAAGTGATCCCAACACTTGTGTACGTGTGTTAGCTTTTAGTTCACAATTATCTTAGATTTAGTTGGTTGTTTCACTAGTTCAATTGATTTTAATGCAATGCATATGAACCTAGTGGCACATGATAACCGTAATCATACTTAAGAGCTCCCTCCTTGATAGTATGGCTATCTATTCTAAACGTGATCACATCCTCTATGATGTCTTGATCACCAAACCGAAAATGGTTCCTAGCAATCACCTTTGCCTTCACACCATTTTCCTTTCCACCACCATGCTAGAGCTTGTGTCATCCACTTGATCCACCTTGCTCCATCACATGGCATGTACCAACCTTTCTCATGAGTCACACTTAGAGATCAAGGTTAGTACTTAGGTGGGTTCCATCAATTACTCAAAACCAAAACACATGGGAGACTCTCAGCCCGGTCGGACTCCGAGTCCCCTGAGCCTCCGCTCGACCCGCTCGTCCGCCGTCTTGACTTGGTTGACTCGGTCTACCTCCATGTCTTGTCGCACTCGCCGGTGCCAAGTACTAGCCACCACAGCTAGTCCGCCGGCGCCCATGGTCCCTCAGTCCGAGCCCCGCTTCCGCCCTTCACCGCTCTCAGTCCATCGGCACGACAAGCCTCTACTCGACCTTCTCCACGCCATTGACCACTATCACTAGGCATAGCACCTGCACACCACAAGCCGATAGACAGGCACACATTTGCTTTCACAAAGGGTTAGAATAACCCGCTCAAAACTGAAACACTCAAGTGTTGGTCAATCACTCATCATCAAAGCTGAACATACATGGGTACTTATCCACCACGTGTTCGCAATGGTAAATGATCAATACTCCTATATTTGGATGATCTCTCTTTCCTAACTTATTATTTTGAGACATAGCTATCTTTTTAATTTTTCTATGAGCTTTGAATATGCTCATTCATTTTTTTCAAGAGAGAGAGCTTTGGAATGCTCATAAAATTTGGGACTTTAGAATGCCATTGAATTTTTCATAATTTTGCATAGTCTATGACTCATTTACTAGCAACAAACTAGAGAGAGTTTTTCTACTTAGAGCATGGAGTATGAACTTTGTGGAAATGTAAGACATGTTTCTGCGTACTTCCAGTGTAGAAGCAGCATGTATATGTGGCGTGTACGTGATCTTGATCTTAGGAGCATGATAAATCTCTCAACAAGGGTCACAAAACTTGACCAAACTCAACAAAAGCATGTAGCTTATGTAGAAAGCTTATATCATGAAAGAGCATGTATGGCTTTGGTAGGAATTTTCACTATTGAGGAACAAAAAGTGTTTTATCATTTTAATAAATAAAACTCTAATAGTCATTCTTGCTTAAGAACAATATTACAACAGCTCTTATCTTGTCATATCATGTCTCACAACAACTTAGACTTAGTTATGACATTTGCAACCCACAAAAGTTTGAGGTTCATGATGTTTTCTTTTAAGCCAAGTAATCCATACTTAGAGAAATATCAAGTTGTAAACTAAGTACTAGATAAACATTTAGCAGAGAAACTATTCATCATTTCCATAGGAGATATTAATTTTTCATGGAATATGTGAGAGTGGAGAAAAATCTTTTTATTTTTATCATATGCAGATTTTTTTTTAAAATGCAAAGTAAAGATAAACAAGGAAATGCATCTATACCTATACCTAATTTATACCTAATATATATATAATAATAATAATAAAGAGCCATAATTTCTCTCCACCCCCTAATTTTGGTCCGGCTCCCTAATCTGATTCGTACACGTATTAAGTTCCGTTACAACACACTGACATGTTTATCAGACAAAGTATAAAGTCCGATTTCTACACGTATTGAGTTTCATTGCAACGCACAGACACATTTGCTAGTAATAATAATCTATACCTAATAATAAAGGCAAAATTTTTCTCCACTCCTAATTTTGGTGCGGCCTATTCTTTTGGTCAAACAACCAAATATATAAAAAATACAATACAATATGCATGGCGTGGCATTAAAGAAGAGTTCTAAAAGGAATATTGTGAGAGGGATGGGCATTTGGCTAAGTTTTGCTATAGGAGGAAGAGAGATGATCGGAGGCAGTTTGAGTTGAACAATCGGGACATTACACCCACCAGTTGGGGCACGTGGACCGGAAGTTCGGAGGTGCACTACTAGGCCTAGAGGTACAATGCCTCAAGGTGCTAGGCCTTAGGAGGCGAGACCACATGGTGGTCGTGCCCGGGCGGGGTACCGGTCGTGACCCATACGTCTACGGGCCTCGTGGCGGTGGCTTTACTCCACCCTTCTCTAGCGGACCACGTTCTCCCTATCGTAGTGATCGCTATCCCTCCGTGGGGCAGGAGATTTTTGGTTTTTATCCTAACCCATTCTTTGGGAAAGTGGGACAACACTGGTATCCTTCACAGTTTACTAACCCCAGTGTTGGTCCGTTTGCTCACCCTATGTCTTTTTATTGATGTAGGAAGGAGGACTGGAGGAGACTTGGCTTGTGGATTCCGGATGCTCATGCCATATGACCGAAAGTGACAAGTGGTTCTCCAGCCTCGACCCCGTGCGCCACACCGAGTACATTACATTCGGGGACAAGAGTAAAGGTAAGGTTGTCTCCCGGGGGTCCATCCGAGTCAATTCGTCTTTTGTCCTCAAGGATGTTGCTTTGGTTGCGAATTTTCATTTTAACCTTCTCTCAGTTTCTCAACTCCTTGATGACGGTTTTGAAGTGAGTTTCAAGCCTAATCTCTCTCGGATTTTGGACTCTCGTGGTGAGCTTGTTTGCCAGATTTTACCCTTCGGGAAGGTTTTTCATGCGGATTTTTCTATCTCTTCTGGACCTTCTCGTTGTCTTCTTGCCGGTTCTTCTTCCGAGCTTTGGAAGTGGCATAGGAGATTGGGACATTTGAGTTTTGACTTGCTTGCAAGGCTTAGCTCAATGGACCTTATCCAAGGATTGCCAAAGCTAAAGTTCGAGAAGGATTTGGTCTGCCATCCTTGCAGGCATGGCAAGATGGTTGCTGCTTCCCATCCTCCTGTGACTGAGATCATGACCACTCGACCCGGCGAGCTCTTACACATGGACACAGTTGGTCCAGCTCGGGTCAGGTCGGAGGAGGGAAGTGGTATGTTGTTGTAGTCGTTGATGACTACTCGAGGTACTCTTGGGTGTTTCTTTTTGGAGAGTAAGGATGAGGCTTTTCCACTTGTTCGAGATCTGATTTTGAGATTGCAAAATGAGCTTCCTAAGAATGCCATGAGAGCTATCCGCAGTGACAATGGCATAGAATTCAAGAATGCTCACTTTGCAACTCTTTGCTCTTCTTTTGGTCTCGATCACCAATTTTCCTCACCTCACACTCCCCAGCAGAACGATGTTGTTGAGCGCAAGAATCGGACCCTTGTTGAGATGGTCAGGACGATGCTCGATGAGCATAGGCCTCCTAGGCGGTATTGGGCCGAGGCACTCAGTTCTGCTTGCTATGTTTCCAATCGCATTTTTCTCCGAGCTTTCAAGAAGAAGACTTCTTATGAGTTGCGATTTGCGAGACCACCCAAGGTAAGTCACCTACAGGTGTTTGGGTGCAGGTGCTTCATCCTCAAAAAGGGCGGTAACTTGGATAAATTTGAATCACGGTCTTCTGATGGTATCTTTCTTGGTTATTCTACTCACTCTCGTGCTTATCGTGCACTTAACCTTGAGACTAACTGAATGATGGAGACTTGTGAGATTACTTTCGATGAGACTATGCCCTGTGTTTCCACTGCTTTTGAGCTTGCAGGTGATGATGAGGTGAACACTAGCATCTTTGTGGAGGAGGAGCAGGATGATGCCGATTGGGGTGATCCCGAGCCAACTCCACTGGTTGCCCCCGTCGACCCTGCGACGTCCACTTCGGCTCACGGTCCCGACCCGACTACTTCCTCTACATGGGGGTCGTTCGAGAAGCTTCCTCAGTTTGTGCCCGTTGCACCTGAGGGAGCTCCAGCTGCTGTTGAGGGGGAGGCCACTTCGTCCAGGCAGGATCCCCGGCACATCTAGCGGCAGCACCCGCCGGAGAACATCATCGGCGACATCGACCGTTGAGTCACGCGGTCTAGGTCCTATCTCTCTCACTTTGCTCATTCGGCTTTTGTCGCTTCTTTTGAGCCCCGAGATGTTGGACACGCTTTGATGGATCCGGATTGGGTTAATGTCATGCATGAGGAGTTAGAAAATTTTGAGCGAACCCGCGTTTGGCTCTTAGTTCCTCCACCACCTAGTTGCCACCCCATAGGTACCAAATGGGTTTTCAAAAATAAACAAAGTGAGGATGGGGTGGTAGTGTGCAACAAGGCTAGGTTGGTAGATCAAGGCTTTTGTCAAAAGGAGGGAATAGACTATGAGGAAACCTTTGCTCTTATAGCTCGTTTAGAAGCCATTAGAATCCTTCTAGATTTTGCGGCTTCTAAGGGTTTTAAACTTTTTCAAATGGATGTTAAAAGTGCTTTCTTAAACGGCTACATAGAGGAGGAGTTTATGTTAAACAACCTCCCGGTTTCAAAAATCCCAAGTTTCCAAACCATGTTTTTAAACATCACAAAGCTTTGTATGGTTTGAAACAAGCACCTAGAGCAATGTATGATAGGCTAAAAACTTTTTTTTCTTGCTAAGGTTTTTAAAATGGGATCGGTAGATAAGACATTGTTTCTCCTCAAGCAAGGCAAAGAAACTCTCCTTGTCCAAATATACGTGGATGATATCATCTTTGGTGGTTCTTCTCATGCTCTTGTTGCCAAGTTTGCAGATCTTATGTGCAGGGAATTTGAGATGAGCATGATGGGAGAGTTGACTTTCTTTCTCGGGTTGCAAATCAAGCAAACCCGGGAAGGGACGTTCGTGCACCAAGGCAAGTACACGAAGGATATCTTGAAGAAGTTTGACATGGGTGAGGCAAAGCCTCTTTCGACGCCCATGTCGACTACGACTTCCTTGGATGCGGATGAGGAAGGAGACGCGGTGGACCAGACGGAGTAACGCAGCATGATCGGGTCGCTTCTGTACCTGACGGCGACCCGACCGGACATTTAGTTCGCCGTTTGCCTGTGTGCTCACTTCCAGGCGTCCCCACGGACTTCGCACAAGCAGGCGGTGAAATGTATCATGAGGTACTTGCGCTTCACTCCCGAATTTGGTCTTTGGTTCTCCACCTCTTCCTCTCTTGTGCTTTGTGGTTACTCTGACGCTGACTTTGCTGGATGTCGTCTTGATCGGAAGTCCACTTCTGGGACTTGCCAGTTTCTCGGGTCTTCTTTGGTTTCTTGGTCTTCTTGCAAGCAGTCTAGCGTGGCACAGTCGGCGTGCGAAGCTGAGTACGTTGCCGCGGCTAGCTGTTGCTCGCAGTTGATTTGAATGATTGCCACTTTGAAATATTTCGGTCCTGAGCTTACTAAGGTGCCTCTGCTTTGCGATAGCACGAGTGCAATTAGTGTGGCCAAAAATCCTGTGCTTCATTCAAAGACCAAGCACATTGAGGGCCGCTTTCATTTCTTGCGAGATCATTACGAGAAGGGCGACATTGACCTCCGGCATGTCAAGACCGACAACCAGCTTGCGGATATTCTTACAAAGTCGTTGGATCAAGTTGTGTTTTTAGAGGTGTTTGCTTTCCTTTTTAGAGGAGGAAAGTTTTGTGTTTCATGGTTCTTTTTGGTACTTTTTGTCTTTTCTTTGTCCTTCTTTTAAATTGGTGTCTTGTTAATGTTAGTTGGTGTCAATGCATTGTGCATCTAATTTGCATTTGTGACATAGTTCATTTTAAGCTTCATACTTATAGCCAATTTAATGAATCTATGCTCTATTTGAGGTGCTTTATGTGTCTATGGTGTTGCCTAATTTAGAATATTTTTTATCTATATGATATGCAATAGAGCTAAGTTCGAAAAGCTTTAAAACTGAATTTAAATTCCCCATGTCACCTCTGAAATGGAACTAGCATGTGTAGGCTTTTGAGGATCCTTCTTGGTTGTCTTGTATATTGCTTGTAACTATGGCTCTTCATTGTTTCATTCAGTACCTTTGAGCACCATGATTAATATCTAAAATGAAATTGCTCTCTGTTTTGTGAATTGGAAAGATCGAGTTGGGTCTGCATTGTGAGCACTTCACCGTGTGTTCGAGACTGCTTCCCATATGGGTTGATACTTGAGCGGTGTCGTGTATGACAAAAACCGGTGTGTCAAGTCCTTTGACTTCACCCGGTTGGTAAGCAGTGGCATAACTTTGCTTACAACCACTCGCATACAACTTAAATGTGCCTAAAACTGAAAATTGGCTGCAAAACTCTAAAATTTGGAAAATTTATTCAGTTGGGTCAATGGCTTGTTGTATGAACTTTGCTAGGGATAGTTTTACTTGCTATACATGAGATTGCTTTGAGATAGATCCTATCTTGTTTGCCATGTCTAGTTGTCTTTATGAGGTGATACTCTTTCTCTGCTCTCACATGTAATGCTCTCTAAAATAGCTTCTAAAGTGATCTTAAGCTAAACTTGAGTCTTTGTTGGTCACGTAGAGCTTTTCCTATTCTCATAGGATCACATCACTTAGAGCATCTATTCATTGTCTTAGCTCTAAGTATGAAGCTTTTGCACTCATTTTGCATTTCATGGCATTTGTAGCCGGATCTTGAGTTGTTGATGTTTGATGAGCTACATGTGTCAACAAGGGGGAGAGATGTGCATTTCATTCCTTTTTCATCCATCAACTTCCAAGGGGGAGAAAGAGTGCATCTCATTTGGTTTTATTGGTTTAGAGCTTCTTTGGTCAAGGGGGAGTTTGTGTGCTTCTTTTGCCCCTACGGAGCTCATTTGGTATCTTGAGTGTGCTTTTGCCTAGGGGCAGCTTTTGCTAGATGTGTTGAGCCTTTGCCTCTTCTGGAGGGTCTAGCTTGTTTTGTTGACTTCGACAGGTTTCGATTGCGTCTTGAGCATTAGGGAACATAAGTGGTTTCAATTGGTATCTTTTAAGCTCCCTTATTGTTTCAATTGGTATTCTGAGCTTTGAGAGTTGTGTTTGGTAATTTGGACTTGCTAGCGGTGTTGAGTCCGTTTTTGTGCCTCTTCTTTAGGGCTATCTTTGTTTTGCTTGGTTGCGTCGAGCCATTGCCCATGTCTTTGGGAACCAAGTTTTGGACTCGTTTTGCTTCTCTCAAGTGACCCCGTTTCGGCTTTCTCAGCTTTTTGGTCATTTAGAGAGCTTTACCTTGTGGCTCAAATCTGAAATGCACTTGTGTTGACAATGCACTCATCAAGAGGGAGATTGTGAACACATGGTGGGTAAGTACCCATGTAGTTCAGTTTTGTGATGAGTGATTTCCCAACACTTGAGCGGTTCAGTTTAAGTGGCTTGATTCTAACCCTTTGCGAAAGAAAATGTGTGCCTGTCTATCGGCTTGTGGTGTGCAGGTGCTATGCCTAGTGACAGTGGTCAATGGTGTGGAGAAGGTCGAGTAGAGGCTTGCCGTGCCGATGGACTGAGAGCGGTGAAGGGCGGAAGCGGGGCTTGGACTGAGGGACCATGGGCGCCGGCGGACTAGCTGTGGTGGCTAGTACTTGGCACCGGGAAGTGCGAGAAGACATGGAGGTAGACCGAGTCGACCCAGTCAAGACGGTGGACGAGCAGGTCGAGCGGAGGCTCATGGTACTCGGAGTCCGACCGGGCGAGGACAAGGTGGCTCGAGTCGAGCGGTTTGGTGGTTTGGGCCTCAAAACCATCCGAGGACGATTTCCGAGTTTGGGACTCAAAACTCGGGGTTCGGTAGTTGTGCCCAAAGCTACCGGTGGCGGGTTTCCCGGTGGCGAAGCTTCCGAGGAAGCGGGGATGGCACGTGGCGGAATCCTGGAGGTTGCGTCGAGGCGACGGCAACTCCCGGTAGGAAGCGGAGCCGTCCATTCAAAATGCGGGAGATATTTTTCGGAGCTTGGACTGCAATGCTTAGGCTAGGTAGTTCACTCAATGTATCTAGGAGGGTCTTTGGGAAATAGCCAAAGCCCGATAAGTAGGGGGTGAAGGGGTATCCCTCATCCCATCTCTTGAACCCTAATCATTTTGCCCCAACTCTCTCTCTCTCTACCCTCTCTCTAGTTCATGAGATCCCTAGGTTGATTTCACCAACCTCTGTAAGAACTTGAGTTTGTTGCGAGGATTAGGAGGCCGTAACCTCCGTAAGTATGGCGGTGTTGTTTACTTGATCGTGTCTCGCGTTTTTGCTTGTGTTCTTCGTCTTTGCTTTTGCTCTCTTTTTCCTGAGATGAAATCTCTTTGTTGGGAGTAGCTCCTGCAAATCCGTTTGAACCAAGTTCTTGGTACTCGTGAGGAGCAACTTTGCACTGAAGGAATTTTCCTAAAACCTCACGAGCACACAGATCGGGGGATTTCTTTGCGGCGTTCTTCGTTTTGCTTTTTCTCCCCAAATCCAAGTGTTCCCGTTTATCCTCTCCAAATTGAGCGATGATTTCTTCGGGATATCTCCCCAACTACACTAGGATCATGCCTACAAAATTTGGTTGCAGTTGGAGTTCATTTGGTTGAGGTTTGGGTAAATTTGGAGGAGAGAAAATGATTTTCGGGTTCACTGTGCAGATTTCGGGAGCGTAGGACGCTCCAGAGTTTGGCGTCGGACGGTCCGTCAGAGGCGCCGGACGCTACGTAGTGCTGACGATAGCGTCCATTGCGATCGTCCGTCACTGGGGCTGTTTCGGGCTTTTTTTTTTGAGCGTCGGACGCTCCTGTCGGACCAGCGTCTGTCGCCCTTTGTCAGCGTCCATCGCGAGCGTTCGTCGCCCTTCCAGCAAGGTTTTCAGGATTTTCTTTGTCGCTGTTTTGGCCGTTTCTCCCTCGTCCGGACGCCGAATTGAGTTCCGTTTGTTGCGTTGGTTTCATAATCACGCAGGGAACTTGATGAAGCACTTGTGAGACCAGTTCTCATAAGTATTTTTTGGTGAGCTCTCTTCTCTTCTCTCTAGGGTTTGAGAGCCACACTATCGGTGTCTTGGTTTGAGTTTTTGGTTTCTGGAAGATCCGCTGTACCTATTTGTCATCACCATAGGTATCCACCCTCTCCAGGGTCTTGATCTTGCTGGTGGAGTAAGCTTGCTTGTTGGGTTTGTTTTTGGGAAGAGTGGCCCGAATATTTTAAGAGAAATTTGAGGCTCCCATTCACCCCCCTCTGGTCGTCGTTTTCGGTCCTTCAGATCTGGTACTATGACTAATTCAGAAGAAAGACGGAAGACACAAACTACTTAGCCCATGTGAGGGTCCTTTTATCATCAAGACAACAATACAGCCTGAAACTTATGAGCTAATGACAGAAGAAGGAGTTCAACTAAGAAATACTTGGCATATTAGCCAACTCAAGAAGTTCTACAATTAAAAGCACAAAATACAAGACATCAAGAACAAACCGGCAGTTGCACAATGAGAGGCACTGTCTGGAGTCAAGTTATTTCGTGAGGCAACTTGACAAACTGACTGCTTTGCACCATGAGTGACACGGTATGGTTCACATATATATCAAATCTAACGACTTTACACAAAGATAGGCACTGCCCGGAGTCAGTTGTTTCGTGAGGAAACTTGACTAACCGACTGCTTTGCACCATGAGAGGCACAGTCTGGTTCTTATATCAAAAATTTACCGGCTTTGCACAATGAGAAGCATTGCCCGGAGTCAGTTGTTTTGTGAGGCAACTTGACTAACCGACTGCTTTGCACCATGAGCGGCACAGTCTGGTTCATATATCTAAAAACTACCGGCTTTGCACAATGAGAGGCATTGTCCGAAGTCAGTTTTTTCGTGAGGCAACTTGACTAACCGACTAGTTTTCACCATGAGTGGCACAATCTGATACATATATCTAAAAACTACCGGCTTTGCACAATGAGAGGCATTGCTTGGAGTCAGTTGTTTCGTGAGGCAACTTGACTAACCGACTGCTTTGCACCATGAGCGGCACAGTCTGGTTCATATATCTAAAATCTACCGGCTTTGCACAATGAGAAGTACTACCCGGAGTCAGTTGTTTCATGAGGCAACTTGACTAACCGACTGCTTTGCACCATGAGCGGCACAGTCTGGTTCATATAAAAAGTCTACCGTTTCGTGAGGCGGCATGACTAGGTGACAACTTTGCATCATGAGAGGCACTGTCTAGCATTTTTAAGTCGATTGTTTCGTGAGGCAACTCGACAAACCATCTGCTTTGCACCATGAGCGGAACAGTCTGGTATATATATAAAGTCTACCGTTTTGTGAGGCAGCATGATAAACCGACATTTTTGCACCATGAGCGGCACTGTCTAGCATTCATAAAATCAATGGTTTCATAAGGCAACCAGACAAACCGACTGCTTTGCACTATGAGCGGCACAGTCTGGTTAATATCTACAAGTCTATCATTTTGTGAGGTGGCATGACATCAAACTACTCGGCGCAGTAAAGAAGAATATTCTACCCCAACGACATTAAGATCAATCACTCATACAAAGTGACACAAATAATTGCAAGGAGAGGAACAGGGACTCGGCGCAAAAAGAATGCAAGCCAAACATCCCCAAATCAAGAAGCAAAATCTCAAAAGCAAGAACTACTCATCAAAGAACAACAGTCTTACCCTGAAACTACTCAGAGGTCTTTTACAACACAAAGCCTAAACTAAGAGGCACAAGTCATTCTACAGACAACACTATCAGTGAAATCATCAAGGCTTGAAGGCCAATAATGTTACCCTTCGGAGCCTAATACTAAGGCGAACTACTTCAGACAGCAATCAAAAGAACTCAGCATAACTCATAGAAAGTTGCAAACAAGGTAGTCATCAAATCAGAAAGCAAAACTATACAACACTGGCAAACAAAAAGCATCACAATATCAGGACAAAGCCTGACAGTATATCATTCAGAGTATATTAAAAAAACCACCATTAGGGACAAACAAATGTTATCAAGAAGGAGGCAACACTTTCATCTGACCAAGTATTTCACTATAGAGACTCTTAATCTCAGGTTTTGCCCGCTCCCACCGAGTCAAAAGATCAGACTCCATAGGGTCTTCAAGAATTATGGCCAAAGGAACTTCAGGAGCAAGAGCCCGGACAAAAGAAACAATATTTCCAATACATCGTTCAAACCCATTTTTCAAAAACTCACAGAATCGTGAGGGCAATACGGGGATTATACTATCTATGCCAGCACTGTCATCTCCAGTATGACAAACAACAACGACAATAGGCTTCACAGCCTCAAGCAGAGACCTAAATTGTGCCCGAGCATAAGTTAACTTCCCTTGCAAAGTCTGAACTGATTGTAAAGCCTGAACAAGATCACGATTAGCACCGACCCGAATCAACTGAGCTTCGGCTAGCAAATCTTGAGCCTTTTTAAAGTATCATCAGCAGATTCACTTACATGATCAGCCCTGTTCTTAGAAGAGCGAAGGGTCTCGGTCATCACCTCTCGATCCTTTTTCCAGGCTTCATGTTGGGGCTCAGCAGCTAGCAAATATCAAACAAATAAATAAAAGCAGTCTGACAAAACCAAAGGGAAGTAAGCATGAACGCAAAAATTACCAGTAAGCCGAGACTTCAGATCAGCAGAATCTCGCATCGCATTCATCTAAACCAACTCAGCCTTGACACGAGACAACTCGGCTTCAACTTTACCAAGATTACCCTGAATAAGGGTAGCAGACCTCTCTTCTTGAGGACCAAAAAGGACATCTTGATCTTGATGGAAAGCCTGCTGACCAAATATAAAGATAAGAAGAAGGTAACAAGAAAAACATAAATACAAAACAAGAAGTATCAAAAGCACCTTGAGCTATGCACCATACTCTAAAGAAAAAGAATCCCAGGTTGAAAGCAATCTGCCAGTCCGCTCAGACCGAGCCGACAACGAAACACAAGGATCAACTGCAGGTGGATTTGGTGCAGCAGTTGGGGTAGTCACATAAGACTCCCAAGGAACTCCAGTCAAACGGACATCAAGGGAAGCTACCGAATCACCTGCAATAAAGAAGTAAGCATAGAGAAAAAATGGAAAGGTAAATCAGGCAAGATAGCAAATTTTTACCTTGAGCAGATAAATCTACAACATCCTTAGAAGAAGAGGAACCACCCAAGGCAACACTGTAATAGAAATATATCACAAGCCTTTACAAAGAATTCCGCAAGTACTAAGGAAATAAAAGAAAACATACCTAGAAGACTTTTTGATCTCGGCCACAGTCTAAGAGAAGGGAAACTTCGGGATAGCAAACTCAAAACCATCATCAAAAGATGGTAAAACAGAAGAAGAAGGCACAACAGAGCTTGAAGCAAGGGGTCATCAGCAGGCACCCGACTGCAGCAAAAAGAACAAGCGTCAGCACATATCATGAAAACACATAAAGAGAAACAATAGAAAAAGAACTCACCCCGAAGGACTCAAAGGATCATCTGACTCATCTTTGGTCGAAAGAGCCGAATAACCATCTACAAAACAAAAAACAAAGTCAAGAAATAGAGAAAAAGAAAGACGGTAGCGGTAAAAGAACTCGACACGAAGATTACCTGACAAAGAACCATGACGAGCAGACCGACTCCGTTTTTGCCGAGGAAGTTTAGTATCAACATCCGAACAACCCCGCTTCGGAGAAACAACATCGTCAATATCATCATCATCAACATCCAGGTGCCCACCATCATCAGCAGTGGGCACATTGAGAACAAAGTTATAGCCAAGATCCTGCAAAATAGAAACACATCAAACGGGGATAACAAAATAAAAAATAAGTCAAAGATTCAAATACTAACATTAGGTGGCAGATTGACAACACTATACTCCTGAATCGCAACAGGAAGAATAACAACACCACTCAATACTCTATTCATCATCTCAAGAATATCGTCATCAGAAATTTCAACTTCAGGATAAGACGAGATAGGTGAGAAGGACCAGTATATTCAAAACCTAGATGATCTCTCTTCATCAAAGGTTGAACTCGACTACGCGAAAAGCTAGCAACAATACCGTTACCTATCAAACCAGATTACGAACAGAATCAGACAAGGACAGCGAGGGGAAAGTGCTTTTGTGACCTTGCCGGGATTATATCATACAGCAGCCACAGCTAGGAGCTTTCGACCAACTAGTAAAACGAACCCGAAAGAAGTAGCGGAAGAACAGAAGACAAGGAGGAATTCCTATGAAAGCCACACACAGATGTGTAAAACATGACAGAAAGAGGATACCGTTAGGAACAAGATGATGAAGCTGAAGACCGTAGAAGTCAAGGAATTGAACCAAGAAATCAGAAGGTGGAAAGCAAAGTCCAGATCTAACATAAGAAACAAAAAGAATAGATTGGAAAGGAGATAGATTTGGAGATAATTTGTAACACCCTAGGTGTTAAGCTTGCATTTGCATATCATTTCATGAGCATGAGCACAAGCATCTATGCATTCATGCATTTCCATGATCATATGAAATGATAACCATGAGTGATCACCTTGTTTTCATGTTGAATGTGTTAACCTACAACTAGCCTTATTTAAGTTTTGCTTGTGTAACCAAGTGCTTGATGTTTTGATCACTAATAAGCACCTAGATATATTAGGAATGTTAATTGAGCCATGTTTGTGTTCATGATCAAGTCCAAAAGAGCTTCTAGGGTTTAAGCATAATGGTTGACCCCAGGAACCCTTTTTCTTGATTTAACAAAATTACTTTGTTAATGACCTTGTATGAAAAAGTTGGCTTAATCAAAGTTGTAGAGTTTTTAATTCTGCACAAACTTTGTTTAACTACCTTGAGGTGTTTCAGAACCTAAAATACCCTAATTGGTCACTTAAGGATGATTTGGGGGCTGTTTTAGCTTTCTAAAATCGTCTAAGTCTTAAGTGCTTGCAGTTTGAATGTTGCTATGTTTGAATGCTTGTAGTTTGAAATCTAAGCCATTTTAGCTCAAACAAATTACACCAAAGTTGTAGATTAGCTATAGCTCTACAAAAGTGTACATTTGGTTGAAGCTAAGACGCAGAGGTTAGAGAGTTAATCGAGTGTCAAGATCGGCCGTCAGTCGGCCTGATCGATTTTCAAACACAGAGGAAGCACGCCGGATCGGTCGGTGGCCGACCGTGTCAGGAATCTTGCGATGCATGGCAGCCGTACACCGGCGAAACGCCCGCGCTGGCCGCGTCCTTGGAGAGTTGGACACTCTACCTCATGACCACACTCACGCCGCGCCCTCACTCTACCCTCTCCTCTCTACCTCGCGCAAGAAAGCGGAGCACGCGCCATTGCCGCAGGAGCGCCGTCGCTGAGCTCACCTGCATCGCACACCGCCGCATTGGCCACCAAAACCTAGCCACAGCTTTGCCTCACTCCACTCCACCTTCTACACCACTCTTTTTCAGCGCTAACCGCACGGGTAAGCCAGACCGCGCAGCACCACCGAGCTTTGCGCCGCCATGGCCAGCCTAATCCAGAGCCTCTCCCTCTCTTCTAGCTCTTGTGCGTGGTAGCCTAGATGTCGTAGATGCTCACCGAGGAGTTAGTTGAGACGATTAGGGTTAGGGTTCGCCGGAACGGGAACTCCGCCGCGCGCGAGCGCATGGCACCCGCAACGCCGGCGAGGTTACGCTGGGTTTCTCAGCGTCACTCGCGTTCGTCTGAGTAGCATTAGGGGTAGCTAGTTAGCCAGTGGGTAGTTAGCCGGAGATGGTTGAAGCATCCACGCCTCGCCACCGCCGGAACAAAAGCACCGCGCCACCGTGAACTCGCCACCGTGCCGCTGTGCATGTGGCCAAGCTTTTCGGAGGGTTCTCACCGCCCCAATCCGGGCTAAATCGGACCGCTAGGATTCCGTATAGGTGTAGTCGTCGCCAGTTTGGCCGGAGGAAGCTTGCGCCCGCCAGTGCAAGAGCAGCAGCGCCGCCGTGCCGCCATGAACGCCGTCGAGCCTGCTCCGGTGCGAAAGGGGTACAACCAGTTACATAGTTCGATGCGGGTTGCGTAGGGGAACACGACCATGGGGTTTGGTGGCCGGAAACCTCACCGCCGGCGAAGAACCGAGGGTCGAGCACTTCCTGTGCAGTCGGCTCTGTGGGGAAGAAGCTGTCCAGTGGGATCCCTGTGTCATAGACTCTGTTTGTTTCCTTTGTTTTGTCTTTTTTAGTTTTGTTGGTTAACTTTGGAAATTCATAACTAATTCTAGGTAAATGATAAAAATGTGTAACCAGTTCTGTGAGCTTTGCTATATTTTTCTCTATGCCTGAAAAATGTTAAGTAACCTTTTAATACTGTTCTACTGTGTTGTTTTAATAAAAGTAAACAACATGCTTTATGTGCTTAGTTTAACTTGGTTAATTCATAACTGGAGTTTGATATGTGCTAAAATCATGGTTATTATTGTGTTGAGTTTGTCTCAGCATGCACTTCCCATGAAAAATGTTAAAATGACAGTAACCTGTAATTTAGTAGCTTGTTGTATTACTTTTAGTTAAATGCTTGTTTAATTAAATGCAGCCTTACTAAATTGCTAAGCTGAGTTATATGTGGTACTATGGTTGCTAATTTTTTGTGCATGTGTTACATGCTTAGAATAAGCTAAGAAAAATATGAAATCTGTTGTTTTACACTTTTTAAATTGTTTAAGTAATATATGTTTATCTTGTGCTAGTTTTCTCATCACTAGCAAAGATGTAATTTTAACTCGTGCTTATATATGTTTGCTGTTGTTGGTGTGAACACCAAAGTGGTAGATAAGTAGGTAATCTATCCTGTCTAATTTTATCATGATTTTGAGATAGATGGTTAAAGGCTTTATAATTGTTCTAATTTGTCTCTGTCTGCTGTTAAACAGCTGAGGCATGTTTTCTTGTTAGAATTGTTTGAGCTATTTGTGTTGCGTTTCAGCAGTAGCTATAGTTGGCTTTGTTTTAGATAACATTTTGATATGTCTTGTGTTAAATTTTCATAGCCATAATCTGTGTTTTCCTGTTTTTCCAAAACAATTTTGCTTATAGAGTCTGTTAGCCCTTTTTAATGTTGGATCTAGCTGGTGAGTTTATGGAATGTTTTGTAGATAATTCATGACCTTTCTAGAATGTCTTAGTTGTAATTTTTGGTTGTGTGTAGCCCCAGCTACACAGTTTTCTTCTAGCTGCTGATTTTAGTGTTTTCTATTCCATGAATTGCTTGTTTTAGGTGTTGTATGCTTGTGTGAATTTCATCAAGTGTCTTCAACTATAAAATTTGTTAATGCAGGTGTAAGGGAGCTTACCTCAGAGGAGAAGCTCTATTACAGGTTGCTAAAGAAGGGTAAGTGTTAACTTCTCTACAGCCGAAGAGATTTTCACATATTCGGTCAATGAAATAAAAAAGTTGCATAGGACATTCATCATGAACATCCATTCATATGCATTAGGCATGTCTCATTCTAGTATATGACTTGTCATATATGTTAGTTTATCATACATGTAGGGTTATGAGGTTGCTACGCTAGCCAGAAAACAAAATTTTTCTACCCCATAAACCAGGAGCTAGTGCTAGTTATAGATCACGGGGTTACCACTAGATGCGCAGGTGCAGCGGAAGTGACTTGATGTAGTCATGCGCATCGCAGCAGTGCGGTGCAGTTGCGAGGTTGTCCGTCTCAACGTCTCCTCGTAGTCTGTCCTTGTGTTCCAGATGCAGCACCTCCGAGGAATCCCACACGTGCAGGGAAGAAGCGTCACCCCTCTGGAGTGCTAGGTCCGCGAGGAGTACTAGGCGCGAGCGTGAGGAGGGCGACGGCGGCTGCCAAAGGACGTAAGTCTAACTCGCCCCGCGCCTCCCCTTGCTTATATAGTCGTCCTAATGAGCTCCCACGTTGGAGGCGTCTAATTCGGGTCCAACCCGAATTAGGCTTCCAGCCCCTTAAGCATGCGACCCTATGGGTTCACGCACACATAGACATGGCCCAAGTACTCTTACTCGACCAATAGTTGATAGCGGCCTCTAGCAAGGCGTGTCAACTCCTATGCATACGCTATGATCATATCAAACGAACCACCACAATACAATATACATGTTATTCCTTTGCCTTATGATATTTGGTCCAACTCGTAGGTTAACACTTAACCCAAGCACGGCCATGCATTTCATGATCTAATCATTTGAGTGATCTAGTGATATCTCTCTCTCTCATGGAGAGTGGCAAATTCCATCTTGATTGACTATGTCTCACAGCATGTTTCCTGACAAACCCGAAAGTTACCTTTATAGCTACCTAGTCACGGAGTAGCGTTTGGTAGTCCCAAGGTAGGTCATTTCACATCTTGAGTACATACGACAATCTCAGGTCTAAGGACATAACGTACATGATGTGTATAGAGACAATCTCATGTCGGGTCTGTCCAGCACCATGTCCTACATGTGCCCACATTATTAGTTCGACATCTCCATGTCCATGACTTGTGAAACATAGTCATCAACTAATAATGTGCTGATCCAATATTCATGCACATTCTAGTACAAACTTCGATCAGGGACAACTTTAGAATAACCATACAAGTAAAAGAGTTTCACAAACAATTCACATAATTGCTTATCGATACAAGTTGTCTTTAATGGATATTCATTGAACTCATAATATGTCATGGATACAAGGAAATACAATCATCTCTATGATTACCTCTAGGGCATATTCGCAACAATACATGTATACATGCATCCAGGATCGTCGGAGGGAGTGACCTTGTTGGAGTTCGGGGAGCCAGAAGGAGGAGTCCCACCAGAGTTGGAAGCTCCACAAGAAGGAGAACAGGGCCCTGATCTTCTTAAGTGCCCTAACCACCTTCCCTCCACCTTTGTGAAAGGCAAGCCCCGGAGCATTTTTACCTTCTTACTCTATTTCAAAGTATTTTACTTATAATCCAACCACTTGTTTGTGCATTAAGTTAATAGGATTTGAGATGAAACCCTTTGCTGCATTATACTTCCTTGTCCACTATAAAGAACCTTGTAGGCCCAGGATTGAAACCTTTGCTTAGCCATGCTTAGACCGGTAGCGTGGGTGGTCTATCATCCCCCACAAAGATAGGTTGATGGTCACGGTTGGCTATAGCTTGCTATCGTGGAAAATAACCATGTGGAAGTAATAAATCGAGACCGGGCGAACAAGGTGTTGTGAGCCACTTGACTTGGAGGTCTTGTGAGCGGGTTCTCTCTGCTGTGTCATTAGGCACTGGATCGTGGTTGGACATCTGCCGAGATTGAACGCATGCCTCTGTTATACCTAGCTGAATAACTTGTTTTGACCGCGAAGCCTAACTATGTGGGTTCGGGCTGGTATCTCCCCCTACTTGGGTCATGAAGACCGTGAGCGGAATACTAGACCGTGGGCAAGGAACCTGAACGTCCTGGCCTGGCACCAAGGGCAGGCAATACTTGAGCTACCTGACTACAGTGGGTTGCTACTCATGCCTATACATGGAGATCCGTGGGCTACCCGAGCGACAATGAAGGTAACCCGCATGGGCGTGCCGGCAGGCATGCTTGGGTGTGACTGAGGAATAAACCTCCAGCTGGATAGGAATTTGATTCGGATCGCGGTCTCTCCCCGTCAGTGAGAAACTTGAAAGATCTTCCTTCCACTGTAGAAATCTGAACTCTAATAAGTAACCAAAAGATGGTTATGTGGTTTTTATGCCAAGCACAATATGGTTATTAATGTTTGGTAACTCAGTGATTGCTCTAGTATAGGTGCTAATGAGATCCTCTAAAGATTACTTAACCTGATGCTAAATGTTGTTTTCTAATGATGAGAATACATGAGTAATTAGGATGCTCTTTTATGCAAAACCTTGCTATCTCATGAGATCCACCTGATAAAGCCTTGCATAATCCTTGAAGTGTCTATGGTTATATATCTATCTCTCTGTCGGGTAAGTCTAGCTGAGTACAATTGAGTACTCAAGGTTTCTTTACCCTTGTTGCAGATGGTATGGTCTATTCTGGTTATTGCCAGGCGTGTCTCTACCCTGCATGTGATGAAGAGTGAAGACCATGGGCAGTGGTGAATTCTGATGTCTCTCCTTATTGCTTTTGATGGGACTATAGTAGACTTGGCACTATATTTGTGTTAAACAATTTGCAATGGGTTTTGTGAAAACCTAAACTTCTGCTACATTGATTTGAACTCGGTGTTGTAATAACACTTCTCTAAATTCAGTTGTAATATTATTTTCATTTCGAACTTATCACTGTGGATGCGCGGTTACTGAATCTAGTGTACGATCTCGGGTTGTTACTTGAATGTGGTTTGAGATCCTTCGAGATTTCAAGGACTACCGGGCTTATATGGGCTCTAGTGTGACAGATTTGTCAGAAATGATGACCATTGCACTAGTGCTCTTATATGTTGGGCGGTTTCGTGACAGCTGGTATCAAAGCAAGATTGAGTATACTACCGTTCACGAGTGTATTGGCAAACAAAAGAATTTGTTTATCAAACTATTTTGCTACAAAAACTTTTGTGTGCGTACAAAATTAATTGCAAACTATGAGTGTGCCATAGGTTATGTCCCTTATGGCCCCATAGGAAGTCAGGTGGCTTAACTTACTAACTTGGGGGATTGCATCATATTTTTGGTTACCTGTCCATACAGGTTGGAATAGTATGGGGGTCATTCACTTGAGTGGTGTTGTATGGATCAAAATATTTTTCTTTTATTTTTGCCGCGACGCTAAAGGTAAGGTGAGTTGTGAGAGCTTGTATCGGATACACTGCCGATCTAGGGGAGTGCTTATTTGATGCTCGAACCATAATCCTGTTCCACACAAGATTATGAGATGACATCCAAGTGTGGGTGATTGCCGTCTGTGATGACGATGCCGTCGATAGGACGAAGAACTGTGTATATGTACTACTTAAGTGTATGCTAGGTATGCACTTAGGTGAGTATTAGATTTACATTTCAGCAATGCATTATTCATACTTTTGGGAATGGGCTGAAATGAATCTTCTGCATGTACACTAACAGCGAATCGTGTATATCGCTTAGTTACGTATATGAGAGAACGTATGTATGCCACCGTCTAGAATGTTCTTAGTGAAAGGTTTGCTTTCATAAGGTTTGTAAGGACGTAAGATACGTGCATGCATCATGTGTCATCATATTGCATTTAATTCCCTCCCTTACTAAATCTGTATCTCTTTTACTTGTTAAAATGCCTAAATCTGTAAAATACATGTTCTCACAAGGAGGTTAAAACTTGTTACAGATGGCAGCCCCAGGACCTCCGCAGCGCAGCAACCGCTTCCTGGCCGTGTTTGGTGCTCCCACTTTGCTTTGGAGGGTGCTGAGTCAGGTGGGGTACACTGAGAAGCCTCGGTACTGTTGGACTGAGGAGCCGCTTGGGAATGCACAGTTGTACACTGTGACCGTGACTATCCCTGAGCGCACCGAGGCACCTTTGTGGAGAAGGTGGTACTCTGAGGCAGTGGCTAGCAGTCCTTGGGAGGGTGCTCAGTCCGTAGCTCTGGCTATTCTGTGTCAGATCCATCAGGAGCATAGTGGAGCTTTGGACCAGGGTGCAGCAGGGACTTTTCCAGAGGATAGCCCTGACACCACACTTTGGTACTAGGAGTTGGGTGATCCCTTGATCAGACATAGGGATGAGAGAGCTGGCAGTTCAGGACCGGCTATGAGTGCTATGCACACAGTGTTCAAGACTCTTTTTGTCAAAGAAGACTCCTACTTGTTCAGTGTGAGCAGGCTCAGGACCAGTGAGATAATCCTAGCTGATGTGGGCAGAGAGAATCGACGACTCTGGAGGATAGCTAAGGAGGCATAGGATGAGAGAGATGCAGCCATACTCAGAGAGCAGGCAGCCGTGGCACATGAGCGTATGCTTCACCACCAGCACATAGTGGGAAACATCGCTCACAACCGCGTTGACGCAGAGTGGAATGGGCTGATTCAGCAGGCCAATGATCAGATCTGCGAGCTACAGCAGGAGGTTCACAGGCTCAACAATGTGATCAACCCGATCCCTCCACCAGTTGCACCAGAGGTAGATCCTGTAGTGATCTATGCCGATGACGATCCGGTCACAGAGGACGAGGAGGAGGAGGACCGTGAGGAGTTTGAGCTGGTCGACGACAGCGACGACGAGGGTGGACGTCTATTAGGGATGGACACCGACCGCGACGACTAGAATAGCTTGCTTACGATAGTCCTTAGTGTTTCTTTTGCGTTTTGTGGTTTGACCTTTGTTGCTTCATGATAAACATGATGTTGGGTAACCACCATAACTTAAAGTCCAGATGTTTGGTACTTTTGGCTTGTATGGATGCTTTTCATGATGACAAGTATGAATGGATGATGATGTGTTGTTGATCTGAATTCTTTTATGCCCTATGTGGATTTAAGTTATCTACTTTCTCAGTGATTTACTAAGGCATAATTATGATTCATCTACAATTACTCAAATCTCAATTGGTACTTGCTATCAAATTCATGCAGATGCCTGGCAACACTCGCTCCCGTGGCTCTGGAAGTGGTGGGAATCACCGCGATGAGAATGAGGCTCCGCTGCCAAATCCACCGCCTCCACCACCACCGCTTACCCCGGAGCAGTTTATGGCTCAGTTCATTGGTGGGCAGCGCAACATTTAGGAGTTGCTTCACGAAGTTGCTCATGGAAATCAGAATAAAGGCAATCGTGATCGTGCACCGGCAAACCAGTTCAACACTTTCAAGGATTTCCTTGACACCAAGCCGCCAATCTTCAAAGAGGCAGAAGAACCACTTCAGGCTGATGAATGGCTCAACACGTTGGAGCAAAAGTTTCGTTTGCTCTGGATGATTGAAGAGCTAAAGGCAGAATATGCTTCGCATCAGTTGCAAGGACCATCAGGTATATGGTGGGCTCATCATCGCACCACATACCCTGCTAACACTCCATTGATGTGGAATCAGTTCAAGACCGCTTTCAAGGGGCATTACATTCCTCCGGGTGTGATGAAAATGAAGGCAGCTGAGTTTCTGAAGCTTACGTAGGGTACCAAGACCTTAATCGAGTACCATCATGCTTGCAACAACCTGGCCCGCTATGCTCCCCAGTTCGTGAAGAATGATGAGATGAAGATCGATAGTTTCAAGAGAGGTCTGGGAACCAAGCTGATGAAGACCCTTGCAAACTCAAACCATGTCAACTTCAATGAGTTCATCAGTGATGCTTTAACTCAAGAGAACCAGAACAACCTGCATGCTGCAGCTAAAGGCCGCAAGAGGGCGTTTGAGGGAAGCTCGTCTCAGCAGAGGGCTCCTTTTGTCAACCACAGTGCTTATTGTCCTCCAGTGGCAGGAGCTAAGTTCAGGCCTCCTAGAAGAAAGTTCCAGCTAAGGGTGCTCAGCAGAGTCAGTATCGCAAGCCTTACACCATTGCTCTTCCAAAAGGCAACCCAGGGCAAGGTGGTTCTGGAAATCTGAAGGCTCCACCCAATAATACACCGTGCTACAATTGTCAACATCCAGGGCACTTTGCTAGGGAATGCCCCCTCACCCAAAGAAGAATCAGGCTTATCAGGGGTGTGTGCGCTACACCACCATGGAAGAAGTGCCACAAGGAGAGTATCACAAGCCTTACACCATTGCTCTTCCAAAAGGCAACCCAGGGCAAGGTGGTTCTGGCAATCTGAAGGCTCCACCCAATAATGCACCATGCTACAATTGTCAACGTCCAGGGCACTTTGCTAGGGAATGCCCTCACCCAAAGAAGAATCAGGCTTATCAGGGGCGTGTGCACTACACCACAGTGGAAGAAGTGCCACAAGGAGAGCCGTCACAGCTGGTATGTTCCTTGTAAACCATCATCCTATAGTTGTGCTCTTTGATTCAGGATCTTCGCATTTGTTTATGAGTAAAGCTTTTACGGATAAGCATGGCATGAGCATAGCTGAGTTGGATGTGGGGTATTGCATAAGTTCAGCAGGGGCTGACATATCAACTAAACAATCAGTCAAGAATGTAAGCATCATAATACAAAAACATGAGTTTAAAACTGAGCTTATAATCCTTCCTGGTCTAGGTTTGGATGTGATCCTAGGTATGAGATGGATGCACTTTTATGGGGTGAACATCGATACCGGAAATAGGACCCTTACCTTGAGAACCCCAGAGAAGTCTGGAACCTTCCAGATTTCCCTTCCCCAGAAGCTTGATCTTTTTGCTATGACGTGTGCTATCCAGGCTACAGATCTGAAGAACATCCGGGTCGTGTGTGAATTTCCGGATGTGTTTCTAGAGGATCTTCCAGGTCTTTCACCTGATCGAGATGTGGAGTTTGCTATTGAGTTGGTACCTGGTACAACGCCTATTTCTCGTAGACCGTACCGAATGCCACCCAATGAGCTAGCAGATTTAAAGAAGCAGTTACAAGAGTTACAAGATAAAGGTCTTATTCGACCTATCTCATCACCGTGGGGATGTCCCGCATTGTTCGTGAAAAAGAAGGATAAATCCCTACGAATGTGCGTGGATTATCAACCACTTAATGTTGTAACGATCAAGAACAAATACCCTTTACCTCGTATTGATATTTTGTTTGATCAGTTATCTAAGGCTAAGGTGTTTTCTAAGATCGATTTGCGATCAGGGTATCATCAAATCAAGATCAGACCACAAGATGTACCCAAAATAGCTTTTGCAACGAGATATGGGCTTTACGAGTATTTGGTTATGTCGTTTGGGCTGACAAATGCTCCCACCTACTTCATGTATCTTATGAACTCAGTGTTCATGCCCGAGCTGGATAAATTTGTAGTTGTGTTCATCGACGACATTTTAATCTACTTGGAGAATGAAGCAGATCATGCAGACCACATACGTGTAGTTCTTACACGGCTAAGAGAACATAAGTTGTATGCCAAGTTTAGTAAGTGCGAGTTTTGGCTTACTAAAGTACCTTTCCTTGGACATATTCTTTCCGTTGATGGAATCTCTGTGGATCCAAGCAAAGTACAAGAAGTTATGGATTGGAAAGCTCCAACTTCCGTCACCGAGGTTCGTAGTTTTCTTGGTCTAGTAGGATATTACCGTCGGTTTATTCCAGAATTTTCCAAGATAGCTAAACCTATGACCAGTCTGTTACAGAGAGATAAGAGGTTTGAATGGACTTCAGAATGTGAGGCAGCTTTTCTTACCCTAAGAACTCTACTTACTTCAACACCCGTTTTGGCGCAACCACACATAACAAAACCTTTTGATGTGTATTGTGACGCCTCCGGGACTAGACTAGGATGTGTTCTTATGCAAGAAGGAAAAGTGATAGCCTATGCTTCTAGACAGCTCAGAAAACATGAAGTCAACTACCCAACGCATGATCAAGAACTTGCAGTAGTGGTACATGCTTTAAAGATATGGAGACATTACCTCCTGGGTAACATATGCCATATCTACACAGATCACAAGAGTCTCAAGTATATCTTTACACAGCCAGAGTTGAACATGAGGCAAAGAAGATGGTTAGAACTAATCAATGATTACAATCTTGAGGTTCATTACCACCCAGGAAAACCTAATGTGGTAGCTGACGCTTTGAGCAGAAAGTCGCGCTATCAACTTGTACAACCTTTGCTCGAGGATAAGTTTAACTTGCTACATCCGTCAGTGTTGTACAACCTTACAGTCAGTTGCTCACTCGAAAGTCAAATCATTGAAGGTCAGAAAACCGATGTGGGTGTCTTCCATATCAAAAGAAAGATGAAAACCGAGGGTTCCCAATGTTTCAGGATTGATGAGAAAGGAATCCTATGGTTCAAAGATCGTCTTGTTGTGCCTAAAGATAAAGAGTTAAGAAACCGGATCTTAGAGGAAGCACATTCCTCTACGCTATCTATACACCCAGGTAGTAGCAAGATGTATCATGATCTGAAACAACGTTTTTGGTGGACAAAGATGAAGAAAGAGATTGCCACGTTCGTGGCAAGGTGTGACGTATGTTGTAGGTGAAGGCGGTACACATGAAACCCGCTAGACTCCTACAACCTTTGTCAGTTCCAGCATGGAAATGGGAGGAAATCAGCATGAATTTCATAACAGACCTTCCTCTTACTCAAAAAGGTCACGACTCAATATGGGTGATTGTGGATCGGTTAACCAAGTCAGCGCACTTCATACTAGTTCGCACCACGAACCGACCATATGAGTATGCAGATATGTACATCAATCACATAGTTCGTTTGCATGGTGTTCCAAGAACAATTGTGTCAGATAGAGGACCGCAGTTCACTGCTCATTTTTGGGAACATCTTCATAAGCAACTTGGAACCAATCTAGTTCGCAATTCAGCTTATCATCCTCAAACTTCAGGACAAACAGAAAGAGTTAACTAGATTCTCGAAGATCTTCTTAGAGCATGTGTGATATCCTCTAAAGGATCTTGGGAAAGTTGGTTACCGTTAACAGAGTTCTCTTACAACAATAGTTATCAAGAGAGTATCAAGATGGCTCCTTTCGAAGCTTTGTATGGAAGAAGGTGTAGGACACCTCTCAATTGGGTTGAACCAAGAGAAAGAAGATACTACGGTATCGACTTTGTGCAAGAAGCTGAAGACAAAGTTAGAGTGATACAAGAACATATGTGCGCAACACAGTCAAGACACAAGATCTATGCGGACAAGAGAAGGGGACCGCTTGAGTTCGAAGTCGGTGACTATGTGCTTGAAGGTATCCCTTATGAAGGGAGTGCAAAGGTTTGGAGTTAAAAGAAAGTTTGCTCCAAGATATGTGGGACCATATCGGATCATCGAAAGAAGTGGAAGAGTAGCCTATAAGCTGTTGTTACCACTAGAGATGAGGGCTATCTTCAATGTCTTTCATGTATCCTAGCTTAAGAAGTGTCTGAGAGTTCCAGAGGAACATATCAAACCTTCAGGTCTGAAGTTACAGTCAGACTTGTCTTTTGAAGAAAAACCTATCCATGTAATGGACACCAAGGAGAGAGTAACTCGAAACAAAGTTATAAAGTTTTACAAGATAATGTGGAACAATCAAAGTGAACGAGATTCTACATGGGAACGGGAAGACTACCTTAAGGAAGTCTACCCTGCTTTCTATGAAAAATGGTAAGCCTTACAAATCTCGGGACGAGATTTTTGTAAGGGGGGAAGGGCTGTAACACCCTAGGTGTTAAGCTTGCATTTGCATATCATTTCATGTGCATGAGCACAAGCATCTATGCATTCATGCATTTCCATGATCATATGAAATGATAACCACGAGTGATCACCTTGTTTTCATGTTGAATGTGTTAACCTACAACTAGCCTTATTTAAGTTATGCTTTTGTAACCATGTGCTTGATGTTTTGATCACTAATAAGCACCTAGATATATTAGGAATGTTAATTGATCCATGTTTGTGTTCATGATCAAGTCCAAAAGAGCTTCTAGGGTTTAAGCTTAATGGTTGACTACAGGAACCCTTTTTCTTGATTTAACAAAATGACTTTGTTAATGACCTTGTATGAAAAAGTTGGCTTAAGCAAAGTTGTAGAGTTTTTAATTCTACACAAACTTTGTTGAACTGCCTTGAGGTGATTCAGATCCTAAAATACCCTAATTGGTCACTTAAGGCTGATTTGGGGGCTGTTTTAGCTTTCTGAAATCGTCGAAGTCTTAAGTGCTTGCAGTTTGAATGTTGCTATGTTTGAATGCTTGTAGTTTGAAATCTAAGCCATTTCAGCTCAAAAAAATTACACCAAAGTTGTAGATCAGCTATAGCTCTGCAAAAGTGCACATTTGGTTGAAGCTAAGACACAGAGGTTAGAGAGTTAATCGAGTGTCAAGATCGGCCGTCAGTCGGCCTGATCGGTTTTCAAACGCAGAGGCAGCGCGCCGGTTCGGTTGGTGGCCGGCCGTGTTGGGCATCTCACGACGCGTCCTTGGAGAGCCGGACACTCTACCTCGCGACCGCACTCACGCCGCGCCCTCACTCTCCCCTCTCCTCTCTGCCTCGCGCAAGAAAGCGGAGCATGTGCCATTGCCGCAGCAGTGCCGTCACCGAGCTCGCCTGCGCCGCACACCGCCGCATTGGCCACCAAAACCCAGCCATAGCTTCACCTCACACCGCTCCACCTTCTACACCGCTCCGTTTCAGCGTTAACCGCACGGGTAAGCCAGACCGCGCAGCACCGCCGAGCTTTGCGCTGCCGTGGCCAGCCTAATCCAGAGCCTCTCCCTCTCTTCTAGCTCTTGTGCGTGGTAGCCTAGATGTCGTAGATGCTCACCGAGGAGTCAGTTGAGACGATTAGGGTTAGGGTTCGCCGGAACGGGAACTCCGCCGCGCGCGAGCGCATGGCACCCGCAACGCCGGCGAGGTTACGCTAGGCTTCTCAGCGTCGCTCGCGTTCGTCTGAGTAGCATTAGGGGTAGCTGGTTAGCCAGTGGGTAGTTAGCCGGAGATGGTTGAAGCATCCACACCTCACCACCGCCGGAACAAAAGCACCGCGCCGCCGTGAACTCGCCACCGTGCCGCTGTGCATGTGGCCGAGATTTTCGGAGGGTTCTCACCGCCCCAATCCGGGCTAAATAACACCGCTAGGGTTCCGTGTAGGTGTAGCCGTCGCCAGTTTGGCCGGAGGAAGCTTGCGCCCACCAGTGCAAGAGCAGCAGCGCCGCCGTGCCGCCATGAACGCCGTCGAGCCTGCTCCGGTGCGAAAGGGGTACAACCAGTTACATGGTTTGATGCAGGTTGCGTAGGGGAACACGGCCATACGGTTGGGTGGCCGGAAACCTCACCGCCGGCGAAGAACCGAGGGTCGAGCACCTCTTGTGCAGTCGGCTCTGTGGGGAAGAAGCTGACCAGTGGGACCCCTGTGTCATAGACCCTGTTTGTTTCCTTTGTTTTGACTTTTTCAGTTTTGTTGGTTAACTTTGGAAATTCATAACTAATTCTAGGTAAATGCTAAAAATGTGAAACGAGTTCTGTGAGCTTTGTTATATTTTTCTCTATGCCCAAAAAATGTTAAGTAACCTGTTAATACTGTTTTACTGTGTTGTTTAAATAAAAGTAAATAGCATGCTTTATGTGCTTAGTTTAACTTGGTTAATTCATAACTGGATTTTGGTATGTGCTAAAATCATAGTTCTTGTTGTGTTGAGTTTGTCTCAGCATGCAATTCCCATGAAAAATGTTAAAATGACAGTAACCTATAATTTAGTAGATTGCTGTATTTCTTTTAGTTAAATGCTTGTTTAATTAAATGCAACCTTACTAAATTTCTAAGCTAAGCTATATGTGGTTACTATGCTTGCTAATTTTTTGTACATGTGTTACATGCTTAGAGTAAGCTAAGAAAAATATGAAATTTGTTGTTTTAGACATTTAAAATTGTTTAAGTAATATATGTTTATCTTGTGCTAGTTTTCTCATCACTAGCAAAGATTTAATTTTAACTCTTGTTTATATATGTTTTCTATTGTTGGTGTGAACACCAAAGTGGTAGATGAGTAGGTAATCTATCCTATCTAATTTTATCATGATTTTGGGATAGATGATTGAAAGCTTTATAACTGTTCTAAGTTGTCTCTGTCTGCTGTTAAAAAGCTAAGGCATGTTTTCTTGTTAGAATTGTTTGAGCTATTTGTGTCGAGTTTCAGAAGTAGCTATAGTTGGATTTGTTGTAGATAACTTGTTGATCTGTCTTGTGTTAAATTTTCACAGCCATAACCTGTTCAGTTTAATCTGAGCATGTTTTACAAGTTCAACCTTTAATTTGTGTTTTCCTGTTTTTCCAAAATAGTTTTGCTTATAGAGTCTGTTAGCCCTTTTTAATTTTGGATCTAGCTGGTGAGTTTATGGAATGTTTTGTAGATAATTTCATGACCTTTCCAGAATGTCTTAGTTGTAATTTTTGGTTGTGTGTAGCCCCAGCTACAAAGTTTTCTTCTAGCAGTTGTTTTTAGTGTTTTCTATGCCATGAATTGCTTGTGTTAGGTGTTGTATGCTTGTGTGAATTTAATCAAGTGTCTTAAACTATAAAACTTGTTAATGTAGGTGTAAGAGAGCTTACCTCATAGGAGAAGCTCTATTACAGGTTGCTAAAGAAGGGTAAATGTTAACTTCTCTACAGCCGAAGAGATTTGCACATATTCGATCAATGAAATAAAATGTTGCATAGGACATTCATCATGAACATCCATTCATATGCATTAGGAATGTCTCATTCTAGTATATGACTTGTCATATATGTTAGTTTATCATACATGTATACATGCATCTAGGATCGTCGGAGGGAGTGACCTTGCTGGAGTTCGGGGAGCCAGAAGGAGGAGTCCCACCAGAGTTGGAAGCTCCAGAAGAAGGAGAACAGGGCCCTGATCTTCCTGAGTGCCCTAACCACCTTCCCTCCACCTTTGTGAAAGGCAAGCCCTAGAGCATTTTTACCTTCTTACTCTATTTCAAAGTATTTTACTTATAATCCAACCACTTGTTTGTGCATTAAGTTAATAGGATTTGAGATGAAACCCTTTGGTGCATTATACTTCCTTGTCCACTATAAAGAACCTTGTAGCCCAGGATTGAAACCTTTGCTTAGCCATGCTTAGACTGGTAGCGTGGGTGGTCTATCATTCCCCACAAAGATAGGTTGATGGTCACGGTTGGCTATAGCTTGCTATCGTGGAAAATAACCATGTGGAAGTAATAAATCGAGACCGGGCGGACAAGGTGTTGTGAGCCACTTGACTTGGAGGTCTTGTGAGCGGGTTCTCTCCGCCTATATCGTTAGGCACTGGATCGTGGTTGGACATCTGCCGAGATTGAACGCATGCCTCTGTTATAGCTAGCCGAATAACTCGTTTCGATCGCGAAGCCTAACTATGTGGGTTCGGGCCGGTATCTCCCCCTACTTGGGTCATGAAGACCGCGAGCGGAATACTAGACCGTGGGCAAGGAACCTGAACGTCCTAGCCTGGCACCAAGGGCAGGCAATACTTGAGCTACCTAGCTACCGTGGGTCGCTACTCATGCCTGTACATGAAGATCCGTGGGCTACCCGAGCGACAATGAAGGTGACCCGCATGGGCATGCTGGCAGGCATGCTTGGGTGTGACTGAGGAATAAACCTCCAGCTGGATAGGAATTTGATTCGAATCGCAGTCTCTCCCTGTCAGTGAGAAACTTGAAAGATCTTCCTTCCACTGTAGAAATCTGAGCTCTAATAAGTAACCAAAAGATGGTTATGTGGTTTTTATGCCAAGCACAATATGGTTATTAATGTTTGGTAACTCAGTGATTGCTCTAGTACAGGTGCTAATGAGATCCTCTAAAGATTACTTAACCTGATGCTAAATGTTGTTTTCTAATGATGAGAATACATGAGTAATTAGGATGCTCTTTTATGCAAAACCTTGCTATCTCATGAGATCCACGTGATAAAGCCTTGCATAATCCTTGAAGTGTCTATGGTTATATATCTATCTCTGTGTCGGGTAAGTCTAGCTGAGTACAATTGAGTACTCAGGTTTCTTTACCCTTGTTGCAGATGGTATGGTCTATTCTGGTTATTTCCAGGCGTGCCTCTACCCTGCATGTGATGAAGAGTGAAGACCATGGGCAGTGGTGAATTCTGATGTCTCTCCTTATTGCTTTTGATGGGACTGTACTAGACTTGGCACTATATTTGTGTTAAACAGTTTGCAATGGGTTTTGTGAAAACCTAAACTTCCGCTACTTTGATTTGAACTCGGTGTTGTAATAACACTTCTCTAAATTCAGTTGTAATGTTATTTTCGTTTCGAACTTATCACTGTGGATGCGCGGTTACTGAATCTAGTGTACGATCTCGGGTTGTTACTTGAATGTGGTTTGAGATCCTTCAAGATTTCAAGGACTACCGGGCTTATATGGGCTCTAGTGTGACAGATTTGTCAGAAATGATGACCATTGCACTAGTGCTCTTATATGTTGGGCAGTTCCGTGACATAATTGACCAACATGCAACTCATAGGCAGAAAGAGTCGATCTTGAAAGAAGTACCTGCCCAATCAAGAGATCAAGATCACTTTGTTGAATGGAAGACTTCGGAATTCCTTTACTCTTCAATGCGAAATTTTTCTAAAGATGAATCACAGAGGCAGGTTAAGCCAAAGACAAAGGACAGAGATTTCCCGATTACGAACAGACCTAGTAACAACGGACGAAAGAGCTTATATAAAGGCGATAATAGGAGGATTAGTTCCCAAAAATAACCGTTACTCAAGGGCAGTAATTATGGAAAAATAGCAAAGCAATCGCTCCCCAAGATTGCACATCAGAAAAAGGAAAGATAACGGCCAAATTAGACCAACTACAGCCGAATCACACAATAACAAGAAAACAACTCGACAGAATATGAAAAGTACAGATCAAAAAGATTTATTTATTAAGGGGCATTAGCATACAACAGAAGGACAACATGGCACAAGTCCTTAACAAGCACAAAAGTACCCTAAGCAGTAGAGAAAAATCGAAAATTACATGAACCGGAACTGGTAATTGTCGCGCAGGAATCAACAACTTGGAGAGACTTGACTTCAGACAATAAGAAGCTCACCCTTCGTCGTCCAAGACGAACATCATCAAGGGCAGCGAATCCAGAACAACCAGGAGGAAAACACAAATAAATGACTAAAGGGTGCATGACAGTACACACCAATACCATCACAAGGCCTACATCATTTACTTCGGTTTCCTCCACAAAATTCCACTACCCTGAAACTAGCCATCTACTAGTTTATATCACAAGATCTACATCATTCACAAGATTACAACTCAGAAAGGGAAGAAAGAAGCCTGGGGGCTCGTCAAGCTCGCAAACTACAATATCCATGATACAACAAGGGTCTGCACGAGAGAAAGAAGAAGACATATGACAAGACAACCATACTACAGTTATTTATAGAAGAATAACGGGTGCACATACACCAAGTCCATGAAGAAAAGATTACAACAACAACAGTACATAAAGAAAGAAGTAAAAGCAAAAGATTCTACAAGGACCACATGGATGAAGGAAATGCGGTTACAATAAAGACAGTACATCAGGGTACTACACAGAATATCCAGAAGAATATTCCAAGGACAACCATACAATCACCTACGGCTCTGCAGACTATGAAAAACAACTGGGCCGATAATTTTACAACAACCAGATAAGATCAAGCTAAGCTACATCTTCAACAAAAAACCACAAGTGACAAAATATAAAGGCCTTAACCAGGGGATACCAGATCTACCACAAAAGAAGGCCTAGTACCCGAGCGTGAAGCTTACAAGTCAAAAACAACCCAGAATCCTCAGAAAGCGTGAAGAAGTGCCGGATCATAGGCAGAAAACCACTCCCAACAAATGAGATTGGATAGCTCCAACTCTAGCCTTTCCAGCAGGAGTTCCGTGCAAGCATGCACAACCAGAAATATGGAGTGTACAACTTCAATCAACTCAGGAGCGGCAACGGTGATAGCTCGGGGTCCAGCAGTTAGATAGAGAAGGCATGGAAGCTACTTCATAAGACTTCTTCTGCCTATCATGCCAAACTTCCAAGGAAGATCTATCCGAAGAGTTAGTCTACCTCTAACTCCATTCACAAGAATTATTCTACCCACTCAACTACCAGAAGGAGGGCATAATCCTAGGGCTGCTCAGTTTCACTCAGCAGCGTAGTCATTAGACGAAAGAGGAGCACCCTAAGGGTCAAGGCATCAGTACAAGCACAACGAAATATATAGCAAGGAAGGACCAACAAAAGCCAAAAATTCATGAGAAAAGAAGAGAAAGAAAAAGACAAAGCCTGACTAAAGAAAATAGTGAAAGCAAGATAACCGTGAATACACATTACCCACCCGTGAAGAAGACAAGGGCACGTTATTTCGGATCCTTCCACCACTTCTGATAAAAAGAACTCGGATAAAGGCTCGGGGGCTGGAAATACCTACCTTACAAGACTTTTTTCTTAGATCCTCCGAATACTTGTACCATGTATCCAGAGGCTCGGGGCTACACTCAATGAGCGCACCAGAGGTGCACAAAAAAGCTACAAGACGAAGAACATAGAAGACTAAAACTAAGACATTTTTTCAGATCCTCCGAATACTTGTACCAAGTATCCAGAGGCTCGGGGCTACACTCAATGAGTCCACCAGAGGTGCACAAAAAACTACAAGGCAAGGAACATATAATATCATTTCATGATTTTGCTTCAAAAAAGAACTCAGCTGGCTTTCAAAGCAACCCGACATATTGAAGAAAAATCATGAGATGCTCGGGGGCTTATCGATGGGATATCCTATAGGGTACCTAGAGACCAGCTTGCCTGAGCTTTCGGACTCTAAGTTTGAGACCAGACAGAAGAAACCGAATTCTACTCGGTAAGGGCGATAAGACCGGAGCGCAACTTAGGACTCTAAGTTTGTAACTGAGTAGGATTAGAATAACCTCGGCTAGTTCTTGGATTATAAAGGGCTGGTGAGGGCATCACCCAAAAACAGTTCCCTACATACTACACAACACCTGATACGTAGAGCGACATACAACACCTTGTATTACGATCAAGAGCAATAAGAGACGACTCAACTGGACGCAAGGTTATTACTCGACCCTGTCGAGGGCCTGAACCAGTATAAACCGTGTGTCCCTGCGTGTCCAACCACCAAGGTTTCACTATTCACCAAGGCATGAACTACTGTCTCGGGTAACCCCGTAGCAGGCTATTGGTGGTAAAACATCGACAAACTAGGGAGAGTGTCGACTCCTCGATACCTCGGGAAAACATCACGTGTCATGAATTTTCTTTCCCTAGCTCTTTACATTTCCGCATTACCTTTCTGCATTGTTGTTTCAATTCCTACTAGAATTGCTTAGGTTGTCTTTCAATATCTTGGTTTTCTATTGCTTTCTAGTTAGGACACTGTTGGTGTCTAAAATGGCGGGGTCTAGACAACCAACGAGTGAATTTCTAAGTGTGTCGGAGATCAGATGGTTACGTTCGGAGAACACAAAGGTTTATACTGGTTCAGGCACAAACGCCCTACATCCAGTTTGTTGTGGAGTCATATTACTGAGCATGGAGAGCTCGTAGAGGGGAGCTACAAGCAATGGTGAGAGAGGGAAGCGGGTTCCCAGGTCTCGTGCGTATGAGGTTCTTGGTTCTGGTCAGAGCTCGTGTGGATGCGAGTGCGTATGTGTTGGAATGAGTCGAGAAGGTTCAGAGAGAGAGATTGGAGGTCCATTCTCCCCCTTTATACGTAGGGAGAGATGGAGGAGTACAGTAGAGAGAGGGAGAGAGAGGAAGTGGGCCCGATATGGGCTGTTGACTTGGGAGCGTCTTGGCTTCTGTTCACCTTCCTTCCCGGAGAAGATTATGCCTGTTGGCACGCTGTCTGGGCCCTGTTTGTCCTTGATGGTGCTGTAACCATGCACCTTGTGATCGGGAACGTCCCTATTCCCTGATTAGGGCATGGGTGGGGTTTGGCAGCACAGAGCCAGGCACCCCCGCGTTCCGTCGTACAGGGCTGAGTACGCCCTAAACCTCGTTCAAGCGTCCGTCGGGGGTATGGCGAGTGTCAATCGGTGGTCAAGCAGTATTGTGGCTTGTGACGCAAGGACTCAACATGGTTAAGAATGGCGGTTCATTCTTTGAAACCCCATCCCTAAGGACGAGCGGTACTGTGGACCTTTTGACTATTGGCCATGACGCCCGAGTTGGCCGTGGCAACAGTGCCTTTGGGGGAGGATAAGGCCGCTGGGTCTCGCCACACTAGTTCGGGCGAGGCGGAGGAGCCCCCAAGGGTTTATGCGTCCCGGACGATGTCATCCTTGCTCACACGAGGCGGAGTGGCCTCTGAGGGCGGGTGCGCTACGGATGACTTCACCCTAGCTCGGGCAAGGCGGAAGATCCCCCGATGGTAGACGAATGACATCACCCTAGCTCGGATGAGGCGGAAGAGCCCCTGAGGGTGGATGGCGTCATGGATGACGTCACCCCAGCTCGGACGAGGCGGCGAGGGAGTGTTGTTTTCTTGGTTTGGATAAGACGAGGAGCCCCCGAGGGTGACGACGTCACCCTGGCTCGGGCGAGGCGAAGAGCCCTGGGGGATGATTTTGTTTTTGCGAAGTCCGGTGATAGGGTACCCTATTCTCAAGTATCCGACAGTAGCCCCCGAGCCTGCGATGCAGTGATAGGACTGCACCGGAGGCTTCCAAGAGTGCTTATGGTGGTTGGTTATGTTTTTTGGATTCGCGCACCCACCGGGTGTAGCCCCCGAGGCCTTAGGAGGATGATTTTTCCCCCTAAGGGCTTATCCGGCCGAGCCCACAGTGTTTGGCCCTTCCTCCTCTTTAAGGGGTAAGGAGAAAAGAGGAGTGCTCTGTACGTACGGAGTCAGAACTTTGCTTGCACGCCAGCCCTGTCGCAGAGGGCACTGTTGGACTTGGGCTGGCATGTTTCAAAGTGGTAGATCGGAACTGGGCAGCACAGTTTTCTAGTAAGGGCGCCTGCCTGACTATTCGGTGCTACTCAGTTACGATCGAAGTCTGACTGCGCCCCTCGTGGCCCAAAAGTGGGTGTGCCGTGTTTTCCCGTTCAAGGGACGTTGCAGAGGCACCGCCCTCTTGCGGTCAAATTTTCGAACGGCGCGCTCTGGACCTGCCATCTATTTGGCCATTTATAGCCCCATCGCACCCTATCAAAAATAGGCACTGGCGCGCAGTGTGGTTTAATTGAGGGAGGCGAGCGTTGTAGCTTCACGGGCTGGTTGCCGTGTGAGTGCCCTTGCGGGCTATAAATAGGGGTAGCCGTATGTGAGAAGACACCTAGTCTCATAGCATGGCTTACTTCTTATTCCTCCTACAAGGCCTCGTCCAAGACACTCTTCAGCCACCCTGGCGAGTGGTCTTTTGAGAGCAAGCCTGAGATCAGGGGAAGTTCTGCGTTAGGGGTGCCGGTGTTCCCTCTCACCCAGTGGTAGAGATCAACGGAAGCTCTGCGATGTGTGCATAGCTTCCTCTTATCCCAACCACTGGTAGGGCGAGAGGTTGTCACTACACAAATCGCTCCTTGGGCGGAAGGTGTGGATTCCATCCTTTCGCCGGATGGATCCTGCTCTTCGCTTCCAGGGAGCGATGACATGCCATCCCTCCTTGGAGGGCAGTCGAGGATGTCTCCAGTGGGAAAGTCATAGCAGTTTGCCTGCACGACCCCAGGAGTTGGCTCATCCTTGGCTGTTGGTTGATGGCGATGTCGCCATCGGCGAGATAGGCGGGCTCGGGGCCGCTTGCCGGCGGTGACCTTGATCATGGAGCAGCTGGGGCGACTTAGCTGTAAAGTGCCCAACCAACTCCGGAGGGGGGACACGGCCCGGGGTTTCCTGATGACGAGGTGGCCTCTGTTCTCCCACAGCTGCCGCACGGCTGGCCAGGGTGGCCCACAGGTCGTGGCGCCGCCATCTGACGCGATCTTGTACATCAGGCAGAAGTTTTCCGAGCCCACGGTTGGGTTTCCTAACCTGGATATGCAGATGTGTTGGACGGCGGTGGGATACTTAGCGTGTGTGCCCCGACGGCACTCCTAGCTTTCAACCTTTTGGCCTGGAATTTCCCTTCAGTCCCCCTTGTTAACGTTTTTGTGTTTTTGGTGTCTGATGATTGGGATTAGCCCCCGTGGCTCTTAGAGAGCATGTAACCCCTGCAAGGATTAATATAAGCATATATATATATATATATGAAAATGAAATGTGTTTGTTTCATGTTTACCTGTTCGGACCTCTGACGAGTGAGGCTCGGCGCGTAGTGCGGTGGCAGCCCCCGAGTCCTTTTAGTGTAAGGAATCGCCTCGGATCTGTACCGTCTTTTTGTACGTTCCCCGCGCATCTCTCCGCGAGAAGGGGGAATATGAGCCGACCCATGCTATCCTCGAGGCGTACGAACCATGGGCACTCGTCGAGTTGATAACATGAAAATCTGAGTGGGGTGTTCGGTTCACGTTCGATAGGGTTCTGACTAGTGGCCTATGTCGTGGCTCACCCCAAATCAGTTTCATCTAGTACCTGGGTCCGTTCGACGGGTCCCCGGGGCTCGTCGCCTTCCTTCGGAGGAATACCATGAACCAATCATCCGCGAAAACAGACTCAAATACGAAATCTAGGAATGACCTTAGCATCCGGTTGCCAGGCTGGTGACCACTAGCGTGTCCATTACCTATTTGCCCCTCGCTATGTTGTCCTAACTCGGCCGTTTCGAACCCTGCTAGGTCGGCCTCCGTATCTCTGGACCGTAATGGGCCGTCGGGGCGTCTAAAGCCCCTATCCCTTTATCTTACCTAGGCCCATGGGCCGTCGCCACTGGTCGCGCCACGCGTGCGTCCCTCCGACCCTCGCGTTCGTTGGCCGGGCTCGGACGAGCCGGGGTTTTTTTCGAGGTACGCTTGTGGTCGGAGAGCGTGTACCTTGGCTGGGGACGCATAAGAAAAAATCTATGCGCGCCGCGTGGTGGGCCCAGGATGGATCCTGTAATGATGATAGATACGGGATACGGATCGGAGCCAGAAAAAAGGAGGGTGGTGTCAGTTGCCTGCCATCGTGCGCGCGGCTCCCGATATTCCCGCGAACAGTGGAATCGATGCAACCGAGAGGCCGCATTAAATGTGACTGAGGGCGTGGGGTCGTGGCATGATGAGCCGGTGGTGGTGCCGCTCCGCCTTCCGGGTTCCTATAAATATCTGCACGCCGCGTCATGCCCAGTGAGCTCGCACTGTTCTCCTTCTTCACCTCCTCGTCTTGCTCGCGTCACCTTCCTTCGAATCTAGGGTTTGCGCCGCCACGTATCCACCTTAGCCACGCCCTCTGCCACGCTGCAACCCGTTCCTTAGGCGCATCCCCCATGGATGGAGAGCATCCGGAGAGGAGCTGGGCCCCGATGCTCTCTTGAATATGAGCGGGCACTCGAGATGGTGGACGTGGGGCTGCTGCGCCCCTAGCTCTCCGCCGACGGTCACCTGGAGTTGATCATCCCCACCGGCGTCGACGTACTGGAATCGCCGACGGGGTACGTGGTTTCCTTCCTCCCGTTCCACGAGTGCGGGTTTGGAACTCCGCCGACTCGTTTCTTCCGTGGGATCCTCCACCACTACGGGATTGAGCTCCACAATCTATATCCAAACTCCGTCCTCCATCTTGCATCCTTCGCGGCCATGTCGGAAGTTCTTCTTCAGGGCGTTGGTGTCCCTCGTCAACTTAGGTGGCCTGAGGTCGGTGGCGTCATGCGGGGGGTGCATGCTCAGCCTTCGCCCCGCCAACTTGGGGTTCTACATGCCGGTGCGGGCGATTTCAGCCAACCGGGGGTGGCACTTGCAGTGGTTCTACATTCAGAACCACGCCGAGGTGCCGCTCCCGGCTTACACGGGCCGACGGTTTGCGGAGGAGCTCCCCAGCTAGCACTATGGCCCGACCCCCCGTGAACTCACGGGGATAGAGCCCTACCTCCGGAGCTTGACGCGGCTCCGGGACCAGGGACTGAACTTCACGGGGGTCGTCGCATAGTTCCTTCGGCACCGTCTGCTCCCGCTTATGGAGCGTGTGCGCCCGATGAACTACATGGTGCCCGGGGCGTCGCGCGAGGGGTCTGCCATGGCGGCCAAAGAGCTGAGCTTTGACCTCACGGTCGTCCTCATGAAGAGGTTGCTAGGGAATACGTTCACCGTCGACGACATCAACCGCTGCCCCCCCCCCCGATGCGTCGAGACCTTGCGTTCGTCCCTCTAGTGAGTTCATATGGCGTGGCATCGATTTTTTCCATGTGCTGCCTTTCCTTGGTCATGTTAACCCGTGCATTTCTTATCCTTCCTCCGCAGGGGCCCCGTTCGACGGCGCGCCATGTGGCCGCCCCCCTTCCTGTTCCGCCGGTGCAGCAAATGGCGAAAAGGAGCAGAACGCGCGGGCCGTCGAGAGAAGGAAGAATAGGGTTGATAGGGCCTGGAAACGCACAGAGCTAGACCAGCAGTGGGCTAGGCAACACCGCGCTGGAGAGACGGAGGAGGAGTCTCCCACTGAGTCCTAAGAGGACTGGGAGAGCCTCAGCGGCAATAAAGGTGATGATGATGTGGAGGACAGGCGTCCTCTGTTTGAGGTGGTGTCGGCACTGCTGGCAGCTAGGACGCTGCGCTACCCTGCTGGGGCTGCGCCGATGGTGGAGGTGCGCCCGGTGAGGACACTCAACGCACACCTGGTCCCAGGGAGTTCCGGGAGCGGCGTTTCCGGTGGCACCACGGATACTCCCCGCTCCGCTCTGTCTGAGGGGGGCGAGCGGAGCGGCGGTTCGGGCGTCGCCGATTGCGGCGAGGTGGAGCTGAAGCGGAAACGTGTCCATGTCTTCTCCCCACGGTAAGTTTGTATTATTTTATATCCTTCTCTGCCTTCTTGACCGGAGGGAAGTTGTTTGTGACTTGACTGCGCGTGCTAGGTGTTTCAGGGTCCCCGGAGGCCCCGCGCACGCGGAATGGAAGAGGCTGCGTCAAGGGACTCCGTCCTCTGGAGAGAGGCGGAGCGGCACCGCCCCGCCTCTTGGTTCGACCGGCGCTGCCGGGATCGGGGTGAACTGACCCCGGGCGATCCGCTGTTGTTGGCGCAGCGCCGCTAACCCTGGCGGACGCTGGCCCTGTAGCCGTCGCGCCATCCTCTCCCCCAGAGGTGGTAGTCGTCGACGACTCCGGGGAGGAGGGCAGCCTGGGTGACCCCATGGTCGTGGATGCCGAGGAAGTCCAGCCGGCCGCATTGCCGGGAGACGCGGCGGCGGCGACCGCGGCGGGCGAGGCCGATGAAGGCGGCCCTGCTGACACGGACGAGATAGTAGACGTCGCGGCCGTGACATCTGAGGCAGAGGCGGTGGTGACCGAGGAGAGTGAGGAGGGTCTCCTAGGCAGCCCCCTTCCTACCAACATGTCAGTCCGCGACACGGTGGGCCCCCGGTCGTTCACCGAGGAGGAGGTGGCGGCTAACCATGTGTTGAAGGTTGTTCTTTCTCAGTCCAGCGCGACCTCGCCGAGCGAGGTGGCTAGCGCTGGGGGGAACGTCGCCCTTGGGGCTCTACGTCGGTTTGGTCCTGACCGTCGTTCCTTCGGGGATGGCGATCCGATTGACTGGGTTGACCGGACGAACCAGGGGTCCGGTGTTCGTGCTGGACGACCAGCGCGAGCTCCGATACTAGAACAGTGTGGTTGCCTCCCGTCGGGAGCACGATCATCTCATCGCGCGTGCAGTGGAGCTGATCCAGAGGGCGGTCGCGTCGCTCGCCGATGACTTCTCACATCACGGCAATGTAGGAGACCGCTTGATCATAAGTGTTGCTTGTTCTTTTTGGTCGACTTCTTGACATCTCCCTCTATGCAGATCCTTATGGCGACGAGCCCTGGGAAGTTCGAGTTCCTCCGTCGTGAGGTTGGCCGGTAGGATCCTGGGTTGTGGGCATCCGTCGGGGACACTGACATGGCGGAGGAGCTCGTAGCGACTTGTCGTCGTATGGTGGAGTTGGAGGAGCAGCTGGCCGCCTCGGAATCGAGGGTGGCAGGTGCCCAAATGCTGGGGCGCCAAAGCGCCGCCAACGCCGACCAGATCGAGCGAGAGCGGGGCGAGGCTTGTGCCGATGCCGAGGCCGTCCGCAAGGTGCTGGAGGATGAGCGCGCGGCGCGTCAGGCCGAAGTTGAGCACCTGACGGCCGAGCGCAATGCTGAGGTGGAAGAGCGACGTCGGGCCACGTCGGCGCTGGACTCCATGGAGGAGGAGCGCAACACTATGAGGTTCCAGCGCGAAAACAACTGTTGGGAGCGCGATGATGCCATAGCCCGCCTCGAGGATCTTTCGGATTGGGCGCGTGAGCATGGCGCCGATGCTGATCGGAGAATCCTGGCGTTCTCCACCCAGGTCAGCGAGTTGACAACGGTCACCTCACAGCTCTGCGCGATGATCCACGGCCTGGAGGCGGAGAATATAGGTACGTTGCCTTCCTCTGCCCGTTTGTCTTGGTATTATGTGTCTTTTCGCTCGGAGGTTTAGCCTCCCTTCTTGTTGGCCCAGAACTATGTGCTGGTGCGCAGGAGTTGCAGGCACTGCGTGAGGCTGTGCACGGCATGTGCACCCTTTTCAGGGTGCCAGTCGTCGGTGATGGGCCTGACGCGGCCAGGACCCGCGTTGGCCTACTCTGGGAGCGGAGCCAAGCCAGGATCCGAGAGGCCTTGCGCGTCGAGGTCCATCGCACGATGGTGATCGCTGCTTGCCTCTATGACATGGTGACCCCTACGCTTGTCAGCGATGGCTACCCCCAAGACGCCCCGGAGGAGCTGCTCGACCAGATTGAGGCTGCCGCGGAGGAGCCTGCAACAATCTTGGCCGCCAAGCTTGAAGATGAAGTGTTCCCGCCCCCGGAAGAGTGACCCTGTGTGGTCAGAGATCAGGGCCGAGGGCCCTTGTAAAAAATAGTTTAAGTTATCCTTTGCTACGATGCGCCCCAGAGGGCTTTGGAGAAGTTTTATTGCTCCTTAGTGAGCTCGTTTTAAGTTCGCATGTTTTCTGGTTTCCGCATTTTATCTGTTTTGACCTACTTGCTTCACCTTTCCTGGTAAGAGGTTTGACCTGCTCAGATGGGTGGTTGGGTGGAAGCACATGGCTTCGGGGAGTTAGAGTACCTCTGAAGGACCGAGAACAATGACCAGAGGGGGGGGTGAATGGGAGCCTCAAATTTCTTTCGAAATATTCGGGCCACTCTTCCCAAAAACGAGGAACACCGCAAAGAAAACGCCCGATCTGTGTGCTCGTTTGGTTTTAGGAGAATTCCTTCGGTGCAAACTTGGTTCAAACGGAATTTGCAAAGCTTCTCTAAAACAAGAATTCTCATCTCGGGAAAAAGAGAGAGCAAAAACAAAAACGAAGAACACAAGCAAAAATGCAAGACACGATCAAGTAATCAACGCCGCCATGGCTAACGGAGGTTATGGCCTCCGATTGCTCACAACAAACTCAAGTTCTTACTAAGGTTGGTGAAATCAACCTAGGGATCTCATGAACTAGAGAGAGAGAGAGTTGGGGCAAATGATTAGGGTTTCAGAGATAGGATGAGGATACCCCATCATCCTCTGTTTAACGGAGCTTTGGCTATTTACCAAAGACCCCCTAGATACAAGACCTAATTACCTACCCTAAGACATTGTAATCAAAGTCAGTAACTCCCAACCACTCATTTGAATGGACAGCCCCGCTTCCTGCCGGGAGTTGTCGTCGCCTCAACGCAACCTCCAGGATTCCGCCACGTGCCATCCCCGCTTCCTCGGAAGCTCCGCCTAGGTTTTGAGGCCCAAACCAAGGAAACCCGCCACCGGTAGCTTTGGGATCAACTACCGAACCCCAGTTTGGAGGCCCAAACTCGGAAACCGTCCTCAAATGGTTTTGAGGCCCAAACCACCAAACCGCTCGACTCGAGCAGCCTTGTCCTCGCCCGGTCGGACTCCGAGTCCCCTAAGCCTCCACTCGACTCACGCGTCCACCGTCTTGACTAGGTCGACTTGGTCTACCTCCATGTCTTCTCGCACTCGCCGGTGCCAAGTACTAGCCACCACAACTAGTCCTCTGGCGCCCATGGTCCCTTAGTCTGAGCCTTGCTTCTGCCCTTCACCGCTCTCAGTCCATCGGCACAGCAAGCCTCTACTCGACCTTCTCCACGCCATTGATCACTATCACTAGGCATAGCACCTACACACCACAAGACGATAGACAAGCACATGTTTTCTACTTTCGCAGAGGTTAGGATAAGTCACTCAAACTGAAACACTCATGTGTTGGTCAATCACTCATCATCAAAGCTGAACATACATGGGTACTTATCCACCATGTGTTCGCAACCTCGCGGCCCGTTGCCGTGGTCCGGTGAGATTTTCTCCCTTGGCCATGGAAGGCGAAGTTTTCGTTCAGCAGGAAAGGGTGCGGGTCTTTGCGCAAAAAACTTTTTGGACAGAAAAACAAGGGGTTCCCCCCTTTCCAGCCCTCGAGCGAGGTTTGCTCTGGCACGCGCCGGGAGTGTACCTTGCTAAGCGATTGGTCCGAGAGCTCCCTCGTTTCTATTCCTCAAACTTTTTGCTTAAAAAAGAAATTGCACGCGTATGTACAATGTCTAGGTATGCTTAATAGAGGTAGAAAAAACGACATAGCTGTTGGTGCTCTGGACGTCTGAGCTCTTCGCGCTTTAGGGGTTGACGTCCATCTTGTCTTCGGCCCCGATTGCCGGCACCCGCTCCTCACTGCGCACCTCGGCCATGGCCTTCTCGCAGCAGTCCACCTCATACTGGTACGCCACCTTGAAGTAGGAGGTGACTGTGATGATGCCGCACAGCCCCAGCATCTTGAACTTGAGGCAAGTGTAGTTGGGGACGGCCATGAACTTCGCGTAGCACGGCCTTCCCAACACCGCGTGGTAAGTCTCGCGGTAAGCCATGACCTCGAAGGTGAGGTCCTCGCTCCGGAAGTTGTCCGGCTCCTCGAACGTGATGAGCAGGTCGATCTGCCCTAGGGGTACCGTTTGTGTTCTGGGGACGATTCCCTGGAAGGGAGCCCCCGAGGATCGGAGCCTCTCCCTATGTAGGACGAGGGCCTCGAAAGCGTTGTAGTACATGATGTTGAGGCTGCTGCCCCCCATCCATTAGCACCTTGGTGAAGAGCACGTTCCCTATGACCGGGTCCACGATGAGCGGGTAACGACCCGGGTGAAGAATGTGGCTCGGGTGGTCGTCTCGACCGAACGTGATGTCAGACTTCGACTAGTCGAGGAAAGCCGGAGTTGCCGGGGCAACTGCGAAGACCTTGCACCGCTCCTTCTTCTGTCGGCGCTTGCAGCCGTAGGCCACCGAGCCCCCAAAGATCATGAGGCACTTGTGGAGTCTTCGCGACCCCCGTCCCTGTCCTGGCCCTCTGACTTCTTTGGCTCATCCTTGTCAGGGACAACTTTGAAGTATCGGGCCATCATATCACACTGCTAGAGCGTGTGCTTGACCGACCCGTTGTGGTACGGGCATGGTTTGGTGAGCATGTCGTCAAACTTGCCCCCCTTCTTCCCGCCCTGGGGACGGGGAGTCTTGCGGTCTGCTGCTGCGACAACGTTGTCGGCACCGCCGTGCTATGGCTTGCCCTTCTATTTGTTCCTGTTTTGTGCGCGGTTGGAGCTGGCTTTGCCGGCGTCCTACACTTCCTTGCCCTTCCCCTTGTCGGGGTGGAAGATTGCACCAACAGCCTCTTCGCCCGACGCGTAGCTCGTGGCGATGTGGAGGAGTCGCTCGGTAGTGCGAGGGCTGCTACGGCCCAGCTCGTGGACCAGCTGCTTGCTGGTGGTGCCTGCAAGAAACGCCCTGACCACGTCAGCGTCGGCCGTGGTCAAGAGCTTGGGGCACTGCTAGGAGAAGCGGCGGATGTAGTCCCGGAGGGGTTCGTTCGAATTCTGCCTGCGGCTGCGGAGATCCTAGGGGTTCCCTGGGCATGTGTAGGTGCCCTGAAAGTTCCCGACGAAGGCCTGTCGTAGGGAGCTCCACCCATCGATGGTGTTGGGGGTTAAATGCTCGAGCCACATGCGGGTCGAGTCCGAGAGGTGGAGAGGCAAGTTGCGGATGATGAACTCGTCATCGTCTGTGCCGCCGGCCTGACAGGCGAGGCGGTCGTCGTCGAGCCAGAGCCCAGAGTTCGTTTCCCCTGAGTACCGGACGATGTTGGATGGTTGCTGGAAATATTGAAGGAACGGTGTGCGGTGGATGCAGCGAATGAATGTCAAGGGTCCTCTTCGTTGTCATAGAGGACACCACGGCGGACGTGGTAACCCCTGCTTACTCCGTCCTACTTGGCGTGCTTGCGCGCGTCGAGCGCCTCGCGCATGCCGCGCTTTTCGCCCACGCGAGCGTGAACTGTCGGGCGTCGGCATTTGTCCTTCGCGGGACCCTGGTGAACTGACCCCTCACGGTCGTTAGGCGCTCAGTCGGCCTGATGACCGGTGCTGAGCCCGCGCCTCCGCGATGTGGAGCTTTCGGCCTGTTGAACCGCGCCGCGCCCCAGAAGGGATTTGACTTCATCGTGTGCGAGCCTCATCCCTTCGGGGGTGTCTGGGACCGGGAGGTTGCGGAGCAGCATTGCTGTCGCTGCGATGTTCTGACTTGCCCGCGCGAACTGCGGTGGGTCGTGCTCGTCGTTGACGATGCGTTGATGCACCGCTCGGGCTTCCCTTCAAGCGTGAGGCTCTTCGGGGGCCCTAGCGGCTTCACGCTTGAGCTTTTCGTGCTCGAACGTTTCCTTTCGCTGGAGCCCCGTGAGTTGTTGCTCCATGTCGCAGAGATCGTGCAGCTGTCGCTGCTAGGGATCTAAGGGTTGCGGATCGTCCCGTGGCACGGGTGCTGGGACACCTGTCTAGCACATGGGTGTGTGGACGCCGTCTTCGTCCCCGTCCTCGATGAGGGTGGCATTGACAGCCACTCTGGGTGGTGGTGTGTCACACATGAAGCAATCGCGACCGCGACCGGCGCTACGGTCGCTCAAGCTGGAGTCGAATAGGTAATCACTGGCGTGCAAGAAACCGTAGAAGGCCTCCTTGTCCCCCAGACCTTCGAAGTCCAGAGGCTCCAAGGGATCACCGCTCCCGTGGTTGGAGTCGGCGTAGGAGGTGGCCTCCGAGTTCGTAAGTAAGTCGGAGACGGACCGAAGGTGGTGGGACAAGAGTCCGATGCACGTCCCCTCGCGGGGTCAACATGGAAACCTGCAGCCATCGCCTCCGAGTAAGACGCGGAAGCATTCTGCATGCCATATGGAAACGCCCTCGGCACGAGCACCGAGATGAGCTCGGGAGAAGTGGGTTGTCCTCCCGCGAGCTGCGCCGCCATGTTGGCGAAGGCGAAGTAGAGGATGTGGAGGGAGCCCTAAGTCGGCTGGGGACCCATCAAGGCGTCGAGCTGGCGCTCGAACTCGGGGTAATTGGCTCGTGGGATGGCTGCCCTTGAGCGTTTTGCCCCCCGGAGGGAGGCAGGCCAAGGTGGGCCATGGACGCCGAGATGGCGTCCATGGTTACCTCGTAGGATGTCGTGGGGCGACAGAGGACCAGGTCGGCCCGCTGCCCGTGGCACTGGAAGTCCAGGCTACCAAAACGAACAATGGAGCCCGGAGAAAAATCGATGTGGCGAGATGCCATTCGATACTCGAAAATACGGGTGACACGCAAAGATCCCCTACCTGGCGCGCCAACTGACGGTGTCTAAAATGGTGGGGTCTAGACAACCAATGAGTGAATTTCTAAGCATGCCAGAGATCAGATGGTTACACTCCGAGAACACAAAGGTTTATGCTAGTTCAGGCATAAACGCCCTATGTCAAGTTTGTTGCGGAGTCGTATTACGGAGTGTGGAGAGCTCGTAGAGGGGAGCTACAAGCAATGGTGAGAGAGGTCTCATGCGTATGAGGTACTAGGTTCTGGTGAGAGCTCGCGTGGATGCGAGTGTGTATGCGTTAGAATGATTTGAGACAGTTCAAAGAGAGAGATGGGAGGTCCATTCTTGTTGGATACCAAGAAATAGGATACCCAAATTACCAGACTCTACACAAACAAAAAACCACCATCAAGGGGCTCCTTCGCCTCGCCCGAGCCAAGGTGACGTCGCCCGTAACGTCATTAACCCTCGAGGGCTCCTTCGGCTCTCCCGAGCCAAGGTGACGTCACCCGTGACGTCATCAACCCCCGAGGGCTCTTCCGCCTCGCCCGAGCCAAGGTGGCGTCGCCTGTGACGTCATCTGCCCTCGAGGGCTCCTCCACCTCGCCCGAGCCAAGGTGGCGTTGCCCGCGGCGCCGCCAACCCTCAATGGCTCTCCCGATCCGTCCGAGCCCGGCAAACGTCATCCATGACGACCCTCGCCCTCGGAGGTCTCATTGCCATACACAGCTTGGGGCGCCCTAGCCCACATAGTCAAAAGGTCCACAGTACGCTCCATCCTAAGCGATGGGGTTCAAGGCATGAACCACCATGCCGACTTCTGTTCACCCTGCGGTACAGGGTCCTGTGCTGCCTAACCAACGACTTCCGCACGTGATATCTACGCCATGTCTCCGATGGACACCCCAACAGGGATTAGGGTGTCATCAAGTCCTGTATGATGGGACGTGGGGGAGCCTGGTCCTGTGCGACCAACCTCCGCCCATACCCGGAAAGGGGAACAACAGGTTTCCCGATCACAAGGCGTATGGCTACAAGTCGACAAGGACGAACAGGACTCGGACATGCGTCTACTGGCGCAATCTTCCTCAGGAAGGAAGACAGGATGAAGACAAAGGCTTCCTTCGGCAGCAGCCCAAGCCGGGCCCACGTCACTTCCCTTCTCTCTACTGTACTCCTCCACCCCTCCCTACGTATAAAGGGAGCGAATGGACTCCCAATCTCGCTCTCTCGACATTCCAACATTCATTCACACACTCAAACTCGCACACACGCGAGCACTCACCAGAACCAAGAACCTCATACGCACGAGACCTGGGGACAGCCTCCCCTCTCTCACCAAAGCTTGTAGCTCCCCCCTACAAGCTCTCCGCGCTCGGTAATACAACCCACTGGAGGTAGGGCGTTCGTGCCCGAACTAGTATAAACCTCCGTGTTCTCCGAGCGTAACCATTCGAACTCCGACACGCTTAGAAATTTACAAGTTGGCCGTCTAGACCTCGCCATTTTAGACACTGATAGTTGGCGCGCCAGGTAGGGGGACTTTGCGTGTCACTCGTATTTTTGAGTTTCGGATGGTTGATCGCCACGTTCGTTTCGCTCCGGGCACCATCATTCGTTTTGGTAGCCTTGATTTCAAGTGCCACGGGCAGGACGCTGACCTGACTCTCTGTCGCCCTACCTCTTGAGGTAGCCATGGACGCCATCGCTGCTTCCATGGCCCACCTTCATCTGTCTCCCTCTGGGGAACAAACCGCTCACGGGGCGGCCGTCCCGCGGGCCAATTATCCTCAGTTTGAGCGCCAGCTCGACATGCTCATGGGACCCCAGCCGACTCGGGAATCCCTATACAACCTCTATTTTGCGTTCACCAACGTGACGGCACAGCTCGCGGGAGGGCAGCCGCTCTCCCCCGGGCGCGACGAAATGCCTGTCTCGGAAGCGCAGCCTTTCGGCATGAAGAATGCCACCACGTCATATGCGGAGACGGTGGCCGCGTGGTTCCACGCAGACCTAGCAAAAGGAAAACACGTGGGACTCGCGTCCCACCACTCTCGTTCCACCTCGGATCTTCCCTCGAGCCCCGAGGCCGCGTCTTACGCCGATTCGAGCCTTGGGAGCGACGACCCCCTGGACTTTGACGGTCTAGAGGATCAGGAGGCGCTACGCGGCTTCCTCCAGGCCAGCGATTATCTGCTCGACACCGACTTGAGCGGTCCCAGCGAAGACCACGACCGCGAGTGCTTCATTTGCAACGCATCGCCACCCGCGGTCGCGGTCAACCCCACCCACGTCAACGAGGAGGACAACGACGGTGACGACAACCACATGCCCGAGGACCAGACAGGTGTTCCGGTGCATCACCAATGGCCCTATCAGCGGTCCTTGGAGGCCTGGCAGCAGCAGCTTTGCGACCTCCGCAACGTGGAGCAGCAGCTCACGGAGTGCCAGCAGAGGGTGACGTTCGAGCGTGAGAAGCTTGAGCGTGAAGCCGCTAGGGACGCCGCAGAGCCCCGCGCTCGCAGGCAGGCCCGGGCGGTATACCTCCGCATCATTAACGATGAGCATGGCACGCCGCAGTTCATGTGAGCAAGCAGAAACATCACAGCAGCAAGGATGTTACTCCGCAACCTCCCGATCCCAGGTTCTTTAGATGGCAAGCTCGCCCATGACGAACTGAAGACCCTCCTGGAGCGGGCCGCAGAACAACAGGCCGAGAGCTCCGCTTCGCGAAGACGCGGACTCATCACCGCCCCCCCCCCCCCGCCGGTGTGGCTCCTAACTACCATGATGGGTCGGTCCACCCGGATCCCGACCCGGCCGAACACCAGCGCCCGACGGTGCACGCTCGCGTAGGCGAGAAGCGCGACGTGCGTGACACGCTCAATGCGCGTAAGCACGGCAAGCAGGACGGCGCAAGCCGAGGTTACCACGTCCGACGTGGCGGTCGGTACGACAGCGACGAGGACCGACCTCCAACGCCGGAGCCCCCGGGTCCCCTGGCATACATCTACCACATCCGGCGCGCACCGTTCTCGCACCCTTTCCGACAGCCAAGAAACATCGTCCGGTACTCCGGGAAATGAACCCCAGGCTCTAGCTCGACGACTACCGCCTTGCGTGTCAGGCCGGCGGCACGGACGATGACGACTTCATCATACGCAACCTGCCTCTACACCTTTCGGACTCGACCCGCATGTGGCTCGAGCGCTTGCCTCCTAACACCATTGATGGGTGGGAATCCCTGCGACAGGCTTTTGTCGGGAATTTCCAAGGCACCTACACGCGCCCAGGGAATCCCTGGGATCTCCGCAGCTGCAGGCAGAAGCCGGACGAATCCCTCCGGGAATACATCCGCCGCTTCTCCCAGTAATGCACAAAGCTCCTGACCGCGGCCGACGTGGACGTGGTCGGGGCTTTCCTCGCAGGTACCACCTGCAAAAAGCTGGTCCACGAGCTGGGCCGCAGCAACCCACGAACCACCGAGCGACTCCTCGACATCGCCACTAGCTATGCGTCGGGAGAGGAGGCGGTCGGTGCAATTTTCCACCCAGACAAGGGAAAGGGCAAGGAAGTCGAGACCACCGCGCGAAGGCGGCTCGAGCCGCGCTCAGAATAGGAACAAAAGGAGAGGCAAGCCGCAGCGTGGTGGCGGCGACAACATAGTCACAGCGGCGGACCGCAAGCCTCCCCACCCCTAAGGCGGGAAGAAGGTGGGCAAGTTTGACGACATGCTCACAAAGCCGTGCCTGTATCACAACGGACCGGTCAAACACACACTCTAGCAGTGTGAACTGATGGCCAGATACTTCAAGACCGTTCCTGACAAGGACGAGCAAAAGGAGTTAGAAGTCTAGGACGAGGATGGGGGTCGCGAAGATTCTTACCCTCACGTCAAAAAGTGCCTCATGATCTTCGGTGGACCGGAGGCCTATACCTGCAAGCGCCGGCAGAAGAAGCAGCGGCGCGAGGTCTTCGCAGTCTCCCCGACAATGCCGCCATACCTTGAATGGTCGGAACCCGACATCACGTTCGGTCGAGAAGACCATCCGAGCCACGTTCCTCACCCGGGCCGTTATCCACTTGTCGTGGATCTGATCATAGGGAGCGTGCGCTTCATCAAAGTACTGATGGACGGGGTGATGACGACCCGTAGGGTTCGCGGTCCGATCTTTCGATGAAAGAAAGTGGATAACTCGATTGGTAGATGGGGATGACGTTCACGGCTCGACTACAACCGTCCAAGGACGCTGCGCCATAGCAACCGATACACCACCTCCAATGGTTATCGTGATCTTGCGGCGCGATAACCAGCCACTAGGGCTCCCGTCCTGCAAGCAATCGAAGAACCAGCAAGAACAAGATGAAACAAGCACTCAATGGCAAGATGAATATGAAGGTTTCAATCTGAGAACACAATATGGTGAGGTTCTGTTGACAATCAGACGGACGGTTGATCCAACACGCGCACTGAAAGGCGGCAGCAATAGCTAACTCGACGAAACAAAACCTAACTGTTCTTGGTGGCGACTAATGAGTATATAAAGGTGGAAGGACGACCACCAGGGTGTTGGGGTCGTTTTCCAACCCTAGGACGCGTCCCTAATGGACCCAACTTGATACACGGCCCATTGGACCAAACTAAGGTGACGCAGCACCTTTGGACAGAAAAGTTCTTGGTCGTAATTCGGTCATTGCAGCTGCCTCAGAACAGATATGGACGTGATTCTAGATCCATATGAAAATAGACTTCATAAGGATTCTACGAAGTACTTGAACACCCCAATCCGAGTCCGTATGCGACCGTGGTGACCATCACAAGTTGGAGCTGTCCTGGAATCCGAATCCAGCCTCCGCGAGTCCGAATCCAGCCTCCACGAATCCTTGTCCCTTTCGGTCCTCTCCCTGGTTCCTAATCAAAACAAGAGTGCACGCGTCTCCATGGTCTAAATATGATGGACAGGAACTCAAGAGTGAACTTACTTGTTGATTAATTTGACGAGCACGAGCGCGAGTAATAGGACCAGAAACTGGTACTCGTGATGGCGTGGATGTATCATTGGTGTGGATGTCTTCATCACGGGGGCAGCAGCCTCAACATCATGTACTACAACGCCCTCGAGGCCATCGGTCTACGTAGCGAAGAGCTCCGACCCTCGTGGGTTCCCTTCTAGGGGATCATTCCCGGAAGGCAAACGGTACCTCTGGGGCAGACCGACCTGCCCGTCACGTTCTTGGAGCCGGACAACTTCCGGACCGAGTACCTTACCTTCGAGGTCGTGGCATATCGTGGGACCTACCACGCCGTTTTGGGAAGGTCGTGCTACGCGAAGTTCATGGTCGTCCCAAACTACACTTACCTGATGCTCAAGATGTCGGGGCCGTTCGACATCATCAAAGTCTCCTCCGACGTCAAGTTGGCATACCAGTGCGAGGTGGACTGCTACGAAGACGTCATGGCCGAGGTACGCAGTGAGGAGCTGGTGGCGGCGATCGAAGCCGCTGACAAGATGGACGTCGACCCCTAGAGCGTGAAGAGCTCGGACGCCCACAACACCAACAGCTATGTCGCCTCCTTCACTATTATCTAGTATATTTGTCATCATGTACATATGCATGTAACCTCTCTTAAGAGCAAAAAGTTCGAGGAATAAAAACGCGGGAACCCTCGTACCGACCGCTTAGCAAGGTGCGCTCTCGGCGCGCGCCAGAACACACCTCGCTCGGGAGCTGGGAAGGGGGTCACCCCCTGTCTTTCACTCCAAAAACTTTTTCGTTCAAAAAATCATTTTGCTGATCTACTAAGCGAATGTCGGATTTCCCGCACCAAGAGAAGAAATCTCAACGGACCATGACAAAGGGCCGCGAGGTACTCCGGCTCTCTGGAGCCAAGTGCCTCCACCCAACTTCCTGTCCAAACAGATTAAAACTCTTCCATGGAAAATCGGTCAAGTAGTCCAAGAAAAAGAGCAAATACGAAATTCAACAAGCAAACAAACATAGAAAAAGCTTATTAAGGAGCTATCAAAGTTGTCTTAAGGACCCCCCCCCGGGGGGCACATCATAAGATAATTTAAATTATTTTGTTACAAGGGCCCTCGACCCTAATCTCTGACCACGCAGGGTCATTCTTCCGGCGGTGGGAACACCTCATCGTCAAGCTTGGCGGCCAGGACCGCCGCTGGCTCCTCCGCGTCGGCCTCGATCCGATCGAGCAGGTCCTCCGGGGCGTCCGGGGGTATCCCTCGCTGACAAGCGCGGGAGTCACCGCATCGTAGAGGCAAGTGGTGATCGACATCGTGCGGTGGACCCCGATGCGCAGTGCCTCCTGGATCCGCGCTTGTCCCTGCTCCCACAGCAGGCCGACGCGAGTTATGGCTGCTGCCGGACCACCCTGACAGCTTGCACGTCGAAGAGGTCGCACACCTCGTGCACTGCCTCACGCAGTGCCTGCGCCTCCCGTGCGCCGGCCTGTAACCCTGGGGTGACATGGAAGAGGACTTCAACCTCTAGAAGCAGCTTCTACACAATGCCAGGGCAAACGGCATACGAAGGAAACGTACCTGAGTTCTCCTCCTCCAGGCCGTCGATCACCACATGAAGCTGCGAGATGACCGTCGTCAATTCGCCCACCCGGGTGGAGAACTCCAGGATCCTCCGGTCGGCGTCGGCACTGCGCTCGCGCGCCCTAACAGAGAAGTCTTCAAGGCGGTCCATGGCGGCATCACGCTCTCGGTCGTTGACCTCGAGCTGACGCCGCATGGTGTTACACTCCTCCTCCATCGAGTCCAACGCTGAGGCAGCTTGACGTCATCCCTCGGCTTCAGCGTCATGCTCGGCCGTCAGGCGTCCTATCTCAACCTAACGCGCTGAGCGTTCATCCACCAACATCTGACGAACCACCTCTGCGTTAGCATGGGCCACGTTCAGCTCTTGCTCAACCCGCTGCGCTAACGCCTGGGCATCCGTCGCGTTCGACTCCGAGGCGCCCAACTGCTCCTCCATCTCCGTTACGCGTCGGCGAACCGCAACGAGGTCCTCCGCCACGGCGGCTTCCCCCACGAGCACCCACATCCCAGGAGTCCACCGGCTGGCCTCCCGACGGAGGCATTCCGACATCTCGACGCTGGTCGCCATCAAGATCTACACAGAGGAGGGCATCAGGAGTCCGACGGGAAGGAACAAACAACGTATACGAACAAAACGATTTCTCACATTGCCATGATGCGAGAAGTCCTCGGAGAACGACACGACGGCCCTCTAGATCTGCTCCGTGTACCTCGCGACCTGGAGGCCAAGCTCCTCACGGGCACCCGCCACCAGATTCCAGTGATGGAGCTCGCGCCGGTCATCTAGCGTGAACACAGGGGACCCCAGGTTCCCCTGATTGACCCAGATGAGCCGGTCGCCGTCCCCAAATGGACGACGGTCAGGACGGAGGCGACATAGGGCCCTAGGGCCGTCTTCCCTCATAGCCTCGTCCGTCTCGCCTGGCGAAGTCGTGCTAGGCTGGGAGAAGACGGCCTTCGATGTCCCACTGCCACCTCCCCCTAGGTAAGGGACGGGGGACCCACGGTGTCCCGGGCCGGCATGTTGGAGGAAGGGGGCTGCTTAGAGGTTCCACCTCACTCGCACCAGCCACCCTGCCCTCGGGCGGGGCGGTGACGACGCCAGCAACCGCGTCCCCTAGGTCGGCGGCGCCCCCGCCGACCGTTCCGTCACAACGGCCGCCTCCACGTCTTTCGGCGCCTCAGACGGCGGGATCTCCTCGGCATCCACGGCCATGGAGTTACCAAGGCCACCCTCCTCCTTGGGGTCGTCGACGACCACCACGACTGGGGGAGTAGGCAGCATAGTAGCCTCAGGGCCGGCATTCATGGGGGCCGGTGGCGTCCCACCGGCGATGGCGGAGCTGGCCGGGGCCAGCCCGTTCCCGACATCGGCGGCGTTCGCCAAACCTGCAACTGGGGAGGCACCGGACCGGCCTCCCTCGACGGACGGCGCTCCCCGACACAGTCTTTTCCACCCCGCGTACGTAGAGCCGTCGGCTGTCCTGAAACATTCGACACAATCATCACAGATCACGAGCAGCCATTTCCCCACTGACAGGTAGAGGAAGGCGCCGGGGTTAGTAAACTCACCCAGCGGAGAAGAGGCGTCTCTGTTTTGGCCCCACCCCGCTACGGCCGGCGGCACCTGATCTCCCGCTCGGTCCGACCCCATCGGACGAGGCGGAACGAGGGTTCACCGGGGCATCCATGGTGGCGCCGCCCCTGGAACCCCCTGGGGCCAGGTGCGCGCTGAGCACCTTGACCGGAATCGCCTCCACTGCCGGCGTGACCCCCGTGGGGTAGCGCAGCGTTTCGACAACCAGGGAACCTAGAGCTACCACAGGTTGAGGATTCCTATCCTCGTCGTCAGCATCATCATCTCCGTCGTCCCCACTGGGACCACCACTGCTTTCGTCTGATTCGGTGTGGGACTCCTCTTCTGTTACGTCGGCGTGGAGCTGTCTCGCCCGCCGTTGTGCCTGCTCTGTGCGCCTCAGCGCCATTTCGGCCTTCCTTCTCTTCCTCTCGGTGGCATCCGCTTGCTGCCGTGTGTTCCGCTCCTGTTCGCCGACCGCTGTGCCGGCAGAACGGGAAGGGGGCGGCCATGTGATGCGCCGATGAGCGGGGCCCCTGCGGGGAGAAGACCGAGGATCCCTGGGATGTCACTGGCAAAGAGAAGGCAACGCAAAAGAGAAAACAGACAACAAATCCTCAACACTCACCAGATTGACGAACGCAGGATCTGGGCGCATCGGAGGGCAGCGCCTGATGTCGTCGGGGGTAAACTTGTTCCCCAGCGGTCTCCCCATGATTGAGACCGCGCGGTCAAAGCTCAACTCTTCGGCCGCCATGGTAGTCCCCCCGCGTGGTGCTCCGGGCACCATGTCGTTCAGCGGGAGTGCCCACACCATGAGCGGAAGGACCCGACGCTGGAGGAACTACGCGACGACCCCCGCAAGGTTCAGCCCGCGGTCCTAGAGCCCAACCAGGCTTCAGAGGTAGGGTTGTATCCTAGCGAGCTCGCGTGGGGTTGGACCGTGATGCCAACGGGGGAGCTCCTCCCCGAAGCGTCGGCCTGTAAAAACTGGGAGCGGCGCCTCGGGATGGTTTCGGATGTAGAACCACTGCGAGTGCCACTCCTAGTTGGATGAGTTCGTTCACGCCGGCATATAGGACGACCAGTTGGAGGAGCGGAGGCTGAGCGCGCACCCCCCGCAGGACGCCACCGACCTTGTGCCGTCGGTGTTAAAGAGAAACACCGTCGCCTTGAAGAAGTGCTTCCACAGCACGAAATCCGGCTCCACCCCCAGCATTCCCTCCGACATGGCTGCGAAGGCCACGAGGTGGAGGACTGAGTTGGGATTGAGGTTTTGATGCTCGATCCCGTAATGGTTGAGAACCCCCCATAGAAAGCGAGACGGTGGGGTCCCGAAACCCCCGCTTATAAAACGAGAGGAAGGAGACCACGTACCCCTCGGGAGGCGCTGGGGCATCGGCACCGGTGGGGACGATCCACTCGACAACATCGCCGGCGGAGCACTCGGGACGCAGTAGCCCCTCCCGCACCAGCTCAAGCGCCCAGTCCCGGACAAGCGAGCACCGCTCAAATCTTCTCGAAGGATGATCTACAGCCATAGGGGGGAGCGCTTGGGGAAAGTACTCGCATCGCGGCGGAAGGCACGGTTAGAGCAGGAGCACGGCGACGCAAACCCTAGGCACAAGCGAGACGGCTCGAGAAGGAGCAGGAGACAAAGACGGCAAGCAGTACGAACGCGGAGGGAGGGGGATGACCTGACACCAAGATACTTGTAGGAACCCGGAATACGAACCGTCACTTTGTCAATACTCCACGTCACGTCTTGGTCCCACCACTCGAGCCGCATTAAAGGTGGTCGCTCGGCCGTGACGCTTCCACTATTCGCAGGAATATCGGGAACCGCACGCACCGCGGCAGGTAACTGACACCACTCGCCTTTTTTCCCCACGTTCCAATTCGTATCCTGCATTCATGATTGCAGGATCCACCGAAGACCCATCGCGCCGCGCACACAGACTTCACCCACGCGTCCTCGACCAGGGCACGAGCCTTCCGAACGCTAGAGTGTCTCGAGAGAGCCCCCGACTCGGCCGACTCACGCGGAGGTCGGAGGGACGCGCACGTAGCGCAACGAACGGTGACGGCCCATGGGCCCAGGTAAGCCAAAAGGGATAAGGGCTATAGACGCCCTGACAGCCCACTACGGTCCAGAGTTACGAAGGCCAGCCCAGCGGGGTTCGAAACGGCCGCCTCAGGACAACAGAGCGAGGGGCGAATAGGGAATGGACACGCTAGCGGTCATTAGCCAGGCAATCGGATGCCAAGGTCATTCCGAGATTTCGTATTTGAGTCCGTTTTACGGATGATTGGTTCATGGTATTCCTACCGAAGGAAGGCAACAGGCCCCCGGGACCCACCGAATGGACCCGGCTACTATATGAAACCGATTTGGGGTGAGCCACGACATGGGCCACCAGCCAGAACCCCATCGAACGGGAACCGAGCACCCCACTTAGATTTTCCCGATAGAAACTCAACGAGCAATCATGATTCGTCCGCTTCAGAATAGCATGGTTTGGCTCATATTCCCCCTTCTCGCGGAGAGATGCGTGGGGAATGAACCCAAAAAGACGACACAGAACCGAGACGATTTTCTTTACATCAAGTAAAGACTCGGTGATTGGCGTCGCACCACGGGGCAAGCCTCACGCGTCGAAGGTCCGTACAGGTAAACCCAAACAGCCTCTCCTTCTTTTTGATAAATCTAAGAAACTGACCCTTGTAGGGATTACATGCTCTCTGAGAGCCATAAGGGACGAGCCCTATTTTCAGACACCAAAAACACAAAAAAGTGGACTGAAGGGAACTCCCAGGCCAAGAGGCCAAAAGCTAAGGGCGCCCACGGGGCGCCCCGTTGGTTATCACACCGCCGACGGACGCAGCCGTATATCAAGGTCAGGTGACCTAGCAGCGAGGCCCGGGAAACACCTACCTGACATACGAGATCGTGTTAGACGGTGGCGTCACGATCCGTAGGCCACTTCGATCGGCGGGTTGAGGCACGGTCGTCGCCCCGTCATCAGGAAGCCCCGGGTCGCGCCCCTTCTCTAGAGTTAGTCGGGCACATTACAGCTAAGTCGCCTAGCTGCTCCGTGCCCAAGGACTCTAGAGAGGGATCACACGACATCGACTCCCTTGGGACGGAGAGCAGTGGCCATTCCGCGAAAGGGATGGATCCTACGCCCTTCATCCCAGGGAGCGATTCGTGCAGGGGTTGTTCACAAACTTTCGCTCCACCAGTGGTTAGGATAAGGGGAAGCTACGCGCATCTCGCAGAGCTTCCTCTCAATCCTGCCACGGGGCAAAAGGGAATGAACCCACCCCCAACGCAGAACTTCCTCTGAATCCGGTTTTGCTCTCAAAAGGCCGTCCACCAGGGCGGCTCGGAGGGCTCTCCGACGGGACCTCGGAGTAAGAAATTAGGGCAAGCCATACTGTGAGGATGTGTTCTTCCCCATAGCGGGCCGCCCCTATTTATAGACCGCCAGGGCGCTCACGTGACAACCGGACCATGAAGCTACAGCCCTGCCGCCCAACCACATTGCACTGTCCGACGGCACCCACTTTAAGGGGGTGCAGCCGTGCAGCGAGGCTATAAATGGCCAAGCAGACTACGGACTCAGGGCACGCCGTTCAGAGTCTGGACCGCAGAGCGAGCAGTGCTCTGGCACCACTCCTTGAATGGGAAAGACATGGCACGTCCGCTTTTGGGCTACAGGGAAAGGGGGCGTAGTCAGACAAACAAATCTTTGACCGGTCAATCAACCGTACAGGCCGAAAGACAGCACGGCGCAGAGCCGACTCATCATCTCAAGGTGTGTCAGCCCGAGGCCAACAATGCCACCCGTGCCATGGTTGGCGTGCGACCGGAGGTCTAGCCTTCACGCGCGGAGCAGCTCTCTCTCTCTCTCTCTCCCTCCGCCTCGTGGAGGAAGCGAAGGGTCAAGCACTGTAGAAGTCTTACGAATAAGCCCTTAGGAGGAAAAATCTCCCTCCTAAGGCCTCGGGGGCTACACCTGGCAGGTGCGCTCGTGCGCACCCACCGGAATACACAGAATCGAACCAAACCACCTTAAAACGCTCTCGAAAGCCTCCGATGTAGTCCTCACTTCATCGAAGGCTCAGGGGCTACTATTGGATACCCAGAAATAGTATACCCAAATTACCAGACTCTACAAAAACAAAAACCACCATCAAGGGGGTCCTTCGCCTCGCCCGAGCCAAGGTGACGTCGCCCGTAATGTCATTAACCCCCGGGGGCTCTTCCGCCTTGCCCGAGCCAAGGTGGCGTCGCCTGTGACGTCATCTTCCCTCGGGGGCTCCTCCGCCTCGCCCGAGCCAAGGAGGCGTCGCCCGTGACTTCATCAACCCTCGGGGGCTCTTCTGCCTCGCCCGAGCCAAGGTGGTGTCGCCTGTGGCGCCGCGAACCCTCAGAGGCTCTCCCACCACGTCCGAGCCCGGCAAATGTCAGCCGTGATGACCCTCGCCCTCGGAGGTCTCATTGCCCTAGCCCACATAGTCAAAAGGTCCACAGTACGCTCTGTCCTCAGGGATGGGGTTCAAGGCATGAGCCACCATGCCGACTTCTGTTCACCCTGCGGTATAGGGTCCTGTGCTTCCTAACCGACGACTTCCGTGCGTGATATCCATGCCATGTCTCAGACGGACACCCAAACAGGGATTAGAGCATCATCAAGTCTTGTATGATGGGACGCGAGGGTGCCTAGTCCTATGCGACCAACCTCCGCCCATACCCGGAAAGGGGAACAACAGGTTTCCCGATCACAAGGCGTATGGCTACAGCTCGACAAGGACAAACAGGACTCGGACATGCGTCTACTGGCGCAATCTTCCTCAGGAAAGAAGATAGGATGAAGACAAAGGCTTCCTTTGGCAGCAGCCCAAGCCGGGCCCACGTCACTCCCCCTCTCACTACTGTACTCCTCCACCTCTCCCTACGTATAAAGGCAGGGAATGGACCCCCAATCTCACTCTCTCGACATTCCAACATTCATTCACACACACTCAAACTCGCACACACGCGAGCACTCACCAGAACCAAGAACCTCATACGCACAAGACCTGGGACAGCCCCCCCTCTCACTCCAAAGCTTGTAGCTCCCCCCTACGAGCTCTCCGCGCTCGGTAATACAACCCCGCAACACACTGGACGTAGGGCGTTCGTGCCCGAACCAGTATAAACCTCTGTGTTCTCCGAGCGTAACCATCCGAACTCCGACACGCTTAGAAATTTACTCGTTGGCCGTCTAGACCCCGCCATTTTAGACACCGACAATGCTCCCCCTTTATATGTAGGGAGAGATGGAGGAGTACAGTAGAGAGAGGGAGAGACAGACAGTAGGCCCGGTATGGGCTGTTGACTTGGGAGCGTCTTGGCTTCTGTTCGCCTTCCTTCCTGTATAAGATTGCGCCTATTGGCACACCGTCTGGGCCCTGTTCGTCCTTGATGGTGTTGTAGCCATGTGCCTCATGATCAGGAACGTCCCTATTCCTTGATTAGGGCATGGGCGGGGTTTGGCAGCACAGAGCCAGGCACCCCCGCGTTCCGTCGTACAGGGCCGAGTACGCCCTAAACCCTGTTTGAGCGTCTGTCGGGGGTATGGCGAGTGTCAATCGGTGGTCAAGCAGTACTGAGGCTTGTGCTGCAAGGACTCAACAGGGTTAAGCATGTCGGTTCATGCTTTGAAACCTTGTCCCTAAGGACGAGCGGTACTGTGGACCGTTTGACTATTGGCCATGACGCCCAAGTCGGCCGTGGCAACAGTGCCTTTGGGGGAGGATAAGGCCGCTGGGTATCGCCACACTAGTTCGGGCGAGGCAGAGGAGCCCCCAAGAGTTTATGTGTCCTGGACGACATCATCCTTGCTCGGACGAGGCGGAGCGGCCTCCGAGGGCGGGAGCGCCACGGATGATGTCACCCTAGCTTGGGCGAGGCGAAAGAGCCCTTGAGGGTAGACGGATGACATCACCCTAGCTCGGTTGAGGCAGAAGAGCCCCCCGAGGGTGGATGGCATCACGGATGACGTCACCCCAACTCGGACGAGGCGGAAGATCCTCCGAGGGAGTGTTGTTTTCTTGGTTTGGCTAAGACAAGGAGCCCCCGAGGGTGATGACGTCACCCTAGCTCGGGCGAGGTGAAGAGCCCTCGGAGATGATTTTGTTTTTGCGAAATGCGGTGATAGGGTACCCTATTCTCAGGTATCCGACAGTAGCCCCCGAGCCTGCGATGCAGTGATAGGACTGCACCGGTGGCTTCCGAGAGTGCTTATGGTGGTTGGTTATGTTTTTGGATTCCGGGGGGTGCGCGCAAGCGCACCCGCCGGGTGTAGCCCCCAAGGCCTTAGGAGGATGATTTTTCCTCCTAAGGGCTTATCCGGCCGAGCCCACAGTGCTTGTCCCTTCATCCTCATTACAGTGTAAGGAGAAAAGAGGACTACTCTGTACGCACGGAGTCAGAACTTTGCTTGCACGCCAGCACTGTCACAGAGCGCACTGTTGGACTTGGGCTGGCGTGTTTCGAAGTGACAGATCGGAACTTTATCAATGGCAATCATCTTTTTATTTATACCATCATTAATCTTTGATTGCCCAAGAACAAGATATTTTAATGAAGGCTGATTATTGTAGGAATTGTAATTGTTGTAATTGCTATTACCTCCATTACCTTGGTAGAAGGGGCATGAATTCCAGCTTCCTTGGTGTTGGGGTCGATACTCGTTGTTGTTGTTGTTGTTGTTGTTGTTGTTGTTGTTCTTGCTGTTGTTGTTGTTCTTGCTGATGAAGTTCACGTCCTCCTTTGATGTCTCAGAGCAATTGTTGCCCAAGTGATCATTACCTCCACACACCTCGCACCATGGATCAGCTTCAACAGCTTGTGCGGCGGCGATGGGGTAGATGGTCTCTCGTTCCTTCTTGGAACCTTCTTCTATCTTCTTCATCAGGAGGTCCATCTTGGCAGAGAGTATGTCCACCTCACTGACGGTGTGCATACCTCTCTTATTTGGCTAGAGACGTTCCTCACCCCATCCTTGGTTGATTACCATCTTTTCGATGAGGTCCTTGGCATTCCTCACTATGTGTTGGAGAAATGACCCTCCAGCGGCAGCATGAAGGTGACTACGGGTCATACTAGATAGCCCGTGGTAGAATCCTTGAATCAGGAGCATGTCGTCTATCCCGTGATGAGGACAGGCACGAATGTACTCCTGGAGATGCTCCCATGCTTCGGGAATTGTCTCATCAGATTGTTGTTGGAAGCTTGAGATCTTTCCATGAAGAGCATTGGTTATGCTCGTCGGGAAGAACTTCTTGACGAATGCATTAGCACACCTCTCCCATGTAGTGGCTTCTTCTTTGTGGGTATAGAACCATTGCTTCGCCTTCCCCAATAACGAGAATGGGAAAAGACAAAGGCGAATGGCGTCAAACGCCGCTCCCTTGATGGTGAAAGTGCCACATAACTCCATGAAGTGCTGGAGATGAGCATTGGCATCCTCATGGGGCTTCCCGCAAAATGGATTGGCCTGCACCATGTGGATCAAGGCAGGCTTTAGCTCGAAGGTGGCATCCCGAAGTTGACCTCGGGACCTTGAGCTACGTGGGTAGCGGACGGAGCCGAGAAGTCAGAGATCGCCTTCTAGGCCATAGCTTCCTTGAGTGGTGGTGTAGAGCCTCCTTCCTTGAACGGATTCTGGTTCGAGATGAACCTCTGAGGTGGAACTTGACGACGTCTAGTTCTCCTCAACAGCTGCTCGGGATCTTCGAAATAATTTCCGGCGGTTGGAAACCGCTCATACATTGTCTGGCTTCACAAGAAAGGAAGACACAGACAGGGGTAAGCCCCTATGACTAATTGATAACTAAGTTAACGAGAATCTCTGGATTCAATCTAATTAAAATTTCTTGGCTAAGCTTTCCCCGGCAACGGCGCCAGAAATGCTTGTTGGTATTTCTTATAACTATTGGATAAATCCGCAAGCGCACAGATTATACTGTTGTAGCACTTCACCTAGGAGCATTCCAAGGTATCATAATTTATATTTTCCCAAGGGAAAGCAGGGCTAGAAATGATAATCAGAGAGAGATCCTAGAGAACACCTTAACTTAGTACCAACTAGTATAGAGGGGTAAACGATATATGTGATAGGAAGGGGAATGAATAAGCTAGGTGGTAGAACAACGAGAGAGTATAGGGACTCCTAAGCAATTCACTTTACCTCAATATACTTAGCCAATTAACTAGTCTAAACACTATAGTTTGTCTTCTCAATACAAGTATGCTAGGCGAGGGGATAGATCAGCAGGAGGAAACAACTCCTACCGGACCACGCCCTCTTCTTACGGGGGCCTTACCTTTTAAGAACTTTCCTAAGAACATGTGGTGGGATACAAAGACTAGACAAGGCTGTCACCTCTTGCTAGCTAACACAAACAATCTGTGCAGCAAGCGATAACCAAGGATAAGATGATGTATAAGCACCACGCTTACACACAACTTACTACTTTGACTACGATCTATAATCAAAGCACCCTATGACAGGCAATGATCGCATATGGGAAAAGTCACAAGGATCACAGACTATGAATGTGAAGGCTATTAAAGAGCAAAAGCATATAGCAAGACTATATCTAGTATAGAAATGCTCAAAGTAAATACTAAGTAAAGTAGAGAGAAAAGATATATATTGAATAAGATAAAGTCTTACAAAGAAGGAAAGATACAAGAGCTATACCAGACTTCACAGAAGACAACTCCGGAAATCCTGAGCACAGCTCGACTCAACTCTAACTCCCACTCTAGACTAACTACTAGAACAATCTAAGGAATAGAGTTTTTAGGCTTCTTCACCATGTGTAGAGAGGGGGGTGTGACCCTCTATTTATAGTGGGAGGTGGAGTAGGGGCTACTCCAGCGCCACATCAGCGATCCAGGGCCTTCAATCCTCCAGCCTTGGATCCAACCGACCCTTGAACCGACCAACGGCGGTTTGAGGAACCCAACCGACCTAGGGAGGCGGTCGGCCGACCGCCCCTATGGTAGGTGGGCCCTCCTCTGACCTCCTGGAAGTGGCCCCACTGTTCAGGGACCAAGTGGGGGCCTGGTGGGCCCAAATGGGGGTCGGTCGATCCCCCTTGGGGGCTCTGGCCCACCTCGGTCTCCCAGGTGCTGGTCCCACTTGTCATAGATGTTGAATGTTGATTCTGAGGTGGTTGTCACGTTTACCTCCTTGGTGTGGGCCCATGGATCCATGTGCTATGCATGTGAGCCGTTGAGAGAAAGCACACTACAAGAAAACCCTAGATCTATGATGTTTTGGGGATGACGATCTCAATTTTGGTCATGGGTGTAGGGTCATCAATGACGAAATTATGCATGTCATCATAAATGAGTGGTTTGGCCATCAACCTGCTTGTTCATCCATGGCGAATTGGAAAAAATCGTCACACATATGCTCTGAACTTCGTCATAGATGTGAAATTCAGTAGATCCAACGTCGATGTCCCACCTGCCAGTTTTTATTTTCGTCATAAAAAAGCTAAAAAAAATTGAAATTCAGCAGTTCCAACGTCGATGTCCCACCTGTTAGTTTTTATTTTCATCATAAAAAAGCTAAAAAAATTGGGGTGCCTGGGAATCGAACCCGACACCTTCGAGTTGTGAAACGACTATGCTAACTAGTAGGACTCAAGTTTAGACATGTTAGGAGGAGGGAACTTTATTTTCTTATTAGAGTTTAATTAATTCATAGAACCTGGCGTCAAAACCATTCCCCCTCATCACTCATTCGCGCCTAATCAATCCTCTCTGCCGACACAGCCGCCGCCAGCGCCACCGCCACCACCGTGGGTGCTCCGGCGGACCTCTCCGTCTTCTAGGTCCGGCGTGACGCTAGCTCGCGCGCGCATCTCTGGTGGGTCGATCCGACTACAGGGCTTGGCCGCCGCCGCCGCCGCACCACAGGTGCTCCGGTTGCGCTGGGGGGCAGCCACCGTGCACCATGCCACGGTGGGGAGCATCCTAGGTGGTGAGCTTCTCTGCTAGCTCCTTCATCAGCTCAAGCGGCAGCCACCTATGAGCTCGGGGTACGAAGGTATTGTCCTGCCTCTCCCACTGTGTTCATGATGTTAGCATTTCATAGTTCTTTGATCAAGACTGGTAGATGTTCTTCTTGTTGCATTCAATAGATGGACAGATGTTGGATTAATGCTACTTGGTTCAGCGATTCCTTCAATGACGGTGTTGATTAGTTCATGGCTTTTGTTCGAGATAGATTCAATGCAGATGATCATATACCCTGCCCCTGTCGCAATTGTCTGGATCGGTCTTCATTGAGTCAAAAAGATGTGCATAACCATGTCTATCTTCATGGATGGTCAGCTACATATACTCGGTGGATACACCATGGAGAGCCTCTTGATGTTGAGGTTGTGGAATATGTAGGTGATGCAGATGAAGCTGACAATCTTGGTGATGTGTTTGATGTGGATGAGCCTGGCGATGAAGATGAGTAGGGCACGACAGAGATGTTTGCAGACTTGTACACAGCTCTAGAAAAAGATGGAGAGCAACCTCAGTTTGTAAAACTTCTTGAAGATGCAAAAAAATGCTCTTTGCCCCGGTTCTGCTCAGTCTAGGTTCTCTTTTCTAGTAAGGATGCTGCATATCAAATCATTCTATAGGATCAGCAACATAGGATTCAATGCAATCTTGAAGTTATTGTCAGGGTCATTCCCTAATACATGTCTTCCAGATTCATATGAGAAAGCAAAGAAGTATCTCAAAGAATTGGGCCTTGGATATGAGTTAATAGATGTTTGTGACAATAATTGTGTTCTGTTTCGCAAAGAACTTGAAAAACATGACATCTGCCCAAAATGCAAGGAATCTAGATGGGTAAATGGAGATGCTATCACGCGAATTCCAAATAAGGTTTTGAGGTATTTTCCTATTATACCAAGGCTGAAGAGGTTGTTTGCAAACAAAACAACATCTGAGGAGACCAGGTGGCACAAGGATAAGCGGGTTCCTGTGGAAAATGAAATGAGCCATCCAGCCAATGGCGAAGCCTGGAAAGATATTGATCATGTGTTTCTGAGTTTCGCTGATGATGCAAGGAACCTAAGGCTTGGTTTAGCTACAGATAGGTTCAATCCATTCGGAAACATGAGCACTAGTTATAGCATGTGGTCTGTACTTGTCAAGGTATACAATCTACCTCCATGGTCATGCACAGATGCATCCAACTGCATGATGGCATTGCTCATCCCAGGACCAAAGTCTCTAGGCAAGGACTTTGATGTATTTTTAGAACCTCTTATTGAGGATTTGTTAAAACTTTGGGAGGGTGTCAAAACTTATGATGCATTGACTAGTTCAAAGTTTGACCTTCGTGATGTAGTTCTATGGTGCATCCATGATTATCCAGCTTTGGGTGTGCTGTCAGGGAAAATTACTAAAGGCTACTATGCATGTATCTATTGCAATAGAGATCCATTGTCAAGTAGTATTAGGAGGAAGATATGTTACATTGGACGTCGTCGCTACCTTCCAAAAGATCACAAGTATCGAAGAAGCTTGGTCTTTGATGGGCACCGTGAAAACCGTGGCAAGCCACAAAAGTTGAGTATGGAGGAGACATTGGAGTACTTAGAGAAAGTAAAAGATGTGTGTCCTGGTAAGCCCGTTGATGATGCTGGAGGTACGAAGAAAAGGAAGCATGGACAGAAGGATACTGAGCCAAAGTTGTTTACTCGCAAGTCTGCTTTGTGGAAATTACCTTATTGGAAACACTTGAAGTTGCCACATAATCTTGATGTGATGCATATAGAGAAGAATATATGTGATGCCCTTATGGGCATAATACTCTGCCTTGAGGGCAAGAATAAGGATATAGTTAATGCAAGACTTGATCTGCAGGATATGGGCATAAGACCTGAGTTGCATTTAGAACAAGATGATGACACAGTTCCCATGCCAGCAGCATGGTATTCCTTTGAGAAAAAAGAAACACAAGAGTTTTGTCAATTTCTGAAAGGTATTCGGTTTCCACATGGATATGCTTCCAACCTTGCAAGATGCATTAGTGCAGATGGTTCCAAGGTGCAGGGCTTGAAAACCCATGATTGTCATGTCCTGCTTCAAAGAATTTTACCAGTCGGTCTCCGGTGACAACTGTTGATTAGGTTAGTTGTCATTGAATGTAATTTGTGGAGCAAACACTGTCTATTTGATGGCATGGAGATGTAACATACACTATGTGATCAAATTCACTGTTTTGTACTTAGAAAATAGTTGTACTATATCAACTCTTGTGATTATTTGGCCAAGCCAAACATGACGGCCAGGATCAAGAGTACATGCTTAGCAAGGTAATGAGGAGAGGAGAGGCCGGCTCGTAGCTACTACTCTCAGGCCAGGGCCCAAAGTTTGGAGGCCCAAAGTTTGTATTCCGAGGCCCAAACTGCCCCTGCCGTTGCTTCCCCAGGAAGGGGACACTACTCGAGTGTTTTTTTGACCCCCCACCGTCACCCTTGGGAAGCGCAACCATCTCCTCTCTCGAACTATTAGTCCGGCGCACGACTGTAGCGCGCAAAAAACCCTCATCTCCTATATTGTCGGCGCACGACTGTAGCACAAGAACAACCCCCGCCAGAGATTGCAGTCGCATTTTCCTACTCCATGGCGAACTTCGCCTGCGATGCCAACCTGTTTGTGCCTTTTGGTGCCCATGTCAAGGATGGAGGACACCGTCCGGCGCGCACGCGCGTGGCCATTGGAGGCGAACCGCCTTGTCTTCATGAACAGTTCGTCGTCATCACCCTCGACCCACCGCCTCCACCGCAACAATGTCGGGATGCTCTCAATGTCGTCGTCCAAATGATGCACCAAAACTACCCGGTTAGAGTTCAATCGCATTCTCTCTCACCGCTTGGTCTTGGTCTCGTGCAGTTTGGGTCCGCTATCGAGCGTCAGAGTATGCTTGATAGTAGTCCAATTGATTTTGACAATAATACGGTATTGAGGATTGTGACGCATGATGAAGCGATCAACATGAGGGCTTGTCACTACAATAGAGAGTGTTGGGTCATGTTTTTAGGATTCTCTTTAGACTACCAGCAAGACAAGTTCATTCAGGAGGTGGTAGCCTCTTTTGGTAGGATGTTGTTTTGGCGACAAGGTATTAGGAACGACAGAAGTGTGACTCTGGTCCGGTGCTTGCTCTTGGATCCAACTAGAGTGCCCCATAGCGTTGTGTTGTCCCAGGGCACTGCTGTTTGGGACAATAACAGATCCTGGTCCATCCCTACCTACATCCTTGGTGGCCAATTTGTTGGCCAGGAACCAGGTGATGAAGACCCCATTCCACCTGATGGTAACCCACATCCGGTTCATGGTGCCCCATTGGCTGGCAACCCCAACAACTTTCAGAATTGGCTCCATGATCATGTTGGGGCTGGTGCACAAGGGCTGGGGGATGTGGGCATCAATGAACTGATCATGCAAGAGATTAATGTAGAGGTCAATGCTGCTCAAGAGCAAGTTCAGAATGAGGCCCAGAATGCTGACATTTGTGAGGACTTGATCCCTCAGCACCCAGATCAGCCACAGTTCACAATTTCTATTGATCAGTCTGGAAGTATGGCCAGCTTTCTGAGATATACTGGGCCGGACATTCCTCTTACCAGTAAAGAGGTTAAGGCAATAGTAGCTTAGAGGTTAGATAATGGCAGTAACTCTTCTGATGACTCGGGGGTCGTTGCCTCGGAGCCTTCCTTGAAGCGCAGAAGGTTGGCACCAGGAAGCACTGAAGCAGGCACCTCAGGTAACTCTTCTAATCAAGTTTGAGCTCTATTTATACTATGTTGGTCTACTATGTTAATTTATGAATTGACTCCTAGTTAATTTACGGATTGTCAGGTGCATGATGATAAAGGATGATGGGAAAGCGAGATGACAATGGCAATTGATGACAGTGGCAGGCCTCTTTTGTTTTCTGGGTTCGTCTGCATAGTGTTAGTCTTACTAGTCTAGTTGTTATATATGTTGTTAGGTTATATATAGGGTGGGCATACTCGTCATACTTGTCTGGATCAAAACTTTGTTTGTTGATGCTGGATCTGATGGACCATGGTCATGAACAATTCGGTTTCTGTAATTGTGTTGCTCTGGTAACGAAATTCGATTTGTAAATATTCCTTGTTTAATTAATTACTTGTCTAGTTGTTGTGCTGCATTGTGGATGATATAGAGCAACACATGATGTAGAGCAACACACATGCACATGCATACATTCATACCTTTCAGGAACATAGAGCCATAACAAACTTCAATTCATACATTGATCAACTACTTCAAATCAGGGACATAGAGCCACACACACACACAAACAAGTCACTTCAACATATGAGCGATAAGCATGCTAATCAGAACACCTACGAGCACATAAGCTACAGAACAGGCATCAAGAACAACCTGCATGCCCTTCTTGTCTGCAATCTCCATCTCCTTCTTCTCGACTTCAGGCTTCACAGCATTAGTCGGATTTGCAACTTGCATCTGTAGTTTCCAAAACTCATTTGCAAGACTATTCAGCGATTGATTCAACAGTTTTAGCTCTTCCCTACAATCAACACAACAAGCAGTACTAGGAATAGCCTTCCCTGTCTGCAAACTAATTTGTTCCACAGCCATCAGCTGCTCCTCAGAGCGGATGTAGGGGCAGGTAGTATCATCATCCTTCGATCAAAACAAATGATGTAAAATCAGCCAACCATCGACACAAAGTGAGCGCAACAATGTCAGAAAATAGACCTTGATGTTACATGGGCACTTGAGGAACCACTGGCCAGATGTCGCCTACTTCTTGCTCTGGATCCTAACCAAAGGAAGATGGTAATATGGGCACTCCCTTCTTTTGCTGGGTGACGAGCTTGAGCACGCGGAATGCTTCATCGGCGGCGAGCTCGTCGTCTGGTGATGCTCAGCGAGGTGGTAGCTAGGGTTTGCGGGTGAACAGGAGAGGTAGAGAAGATAATGAAGTAGATGAACGGGGAGAAAGGTCACAGAGTGGCGCGGTGGTATGACGGGTGTTGGCCTCTGTTGTGGGTGCACTCAGGGGGCAAGAACTACTCGTGGGCATGCTGGCGGTTGTGTTGAGCGGCGGTGCGGTGGTCCACTACTACAGAAATGACAATCACTGCCGGCCCATCAGTGCCGGTTTTGTTTGGGCCGGCAGTGATGCATCTTCACTGTCGATTCAAATGGTTGGCTGTCGCAGCGTCATGTCGGTTGTGTTTAGTCAAAAACTCTTACCTGTTCCATTTGTGTTGTGTGTGGTTGTAAGTTTTGTACTTTTAGCCGAACTTTGTGTTGTGTGTGGAGTCTGTATTGTGTGGCCTGATTCTATCCTTGGATAGATGAAGCCGGATTTTATTATCCTTTATCTAAAAAAAAGGTATGGCGACCCAATCTCGCCATACCTCTTCCTGCTGTGTTGTGAAAGAGTTGTCTTATATGATGTAGAATATCGGTCCTCTTTATATATCAAAGGGAGTACGGGTGAGCTTGCATGCACCATGGATTTCTCATCTCCTGTTTGCCGATGATTGCTTAAATTTTACCCAGGCTATGAAGATAGGGGCTGATCGAGTTGCATCAATTCTAGACGCTTATAACCAGGGCTCTGGACAGTTGGTTAATAAGCAAAAGGCAGTGATTTTCTTTAGTCCGAACCGCCAACAGGTAAACAAAGATGAGATACATTCTAGTTTGCAAATTCCTAGTGAAGCGTTTGGGGAGAAGTATCTTGGCTTACCTGCTACTGCTGCCAGGAGAGGGGCTCATGGTGCTTTTGATTATGTGCCAACATGAGTACGGGCTTTGTTGAAGGTTGGGCAGAGAAGAACCTGAGGTGTGCAGAAGGGAGGTACTGCTCATAGCTAATGCACAATCGGTGCCGACATATACAATTTCCCGCTTCAAGCTCTCATCGGTAGTGTGCCGAAAACTTACCTCAGTAGTTTCAAACTACTGGTGAGACAGTTCACTAGATAACCATAAGATCCATTGGCTTCGTTAGGAGAAGCTGACACGCTCAAAGTGTCATGGTGGTGTAGGTTTCAGAGATTTTAGTCTGTTTAATCACGCAATGTTGGGCAAATAAGGATGGCGACTAATTATGAAGCTGAGCTTGTTGTGTGCCAGGGTACTGAGGGGGAAATATTTCCCTAATGGTGACTTCCTCTCTGCTACCAAGAAGAAGCTCAGCTCGGAGATATGGAAATCAATTCTTCATGACCGAGATGTATTGAAGAGGGGCTTGATCAAAAGGATTGGACCAGGAGAGGTGAATATATGGCGAGAAAATTGGATACCGGGGCTAATGTCTTTGCGGCCCATTGTACGCATGCTGATGACGGCGATGAAGAAAGTGGTGAGTAACCTCTTTGTTCAGGGCATGCGAGTGTGGAATGAAGAGATCGTCAAGAAAAATTTTATGGTGTTGGAAGTATATGAAATACTGAAGGTTAAGCCAAGCAGTAATATATCCGACGACGTTTTGGCTTGGGCTTTGAAAAAATTGGCCTTTAGTCTGTGTGGTCGGCCTATCGGCTGCTAAAAGAGAAGAAAATGGTGGAGGCAATGGCGGTGACGGGTGAAACTAGGGCGTCTGGGGATGACAGGGCATGGTCCCCGCTCTGTAAACTAAATGTTCTTCCAAGGGTGTGTGTGTGTGTGTGTTTTGGTGGCGGGTTCTCCATAATTCCTTGCCATCAAAAGTTGAATTGAAAACAAGACATGTTGCAAGGGAGAGTTATTGTGAAACGTGTGATGATCCAGAGGAGTCTGTACATCATGTGGAGTTCCAATGTTCCATGGCAAAGAAGTATGCAGGTTTGAAAATTCCGATCTTCCACCCAAGCACATGGATTACGGATTACGGATGTTCTCTGTTCATGGATATGTGCCCGACTAAGATGGCGGCTATGCTAGCATGCAATGCCAGGTCACTATGGTCGGGGAGGAATGCACGACACCATGGTACAGCGGTGAGGCATATATCCAGGATGTTCGAAGAGTTGCTTTGCTTAAAACTCTGACTAAGCCGACTCAGCCAAGATGAGAAACAATGGCAGAAACCCACCGAGAGGTGGGTGAAGGTGAATACAGATGCTGCCTTTGATGATACTCACTACTACAGAAACGGGAATCACTGTCGGCCCATCACTTCCGATTTTGTTTGGGCCGGCAGTGATGCCTCTTCACTGCCGATTCATCCTCTGACAGGCCCCCAATTATTGGGGGTAGGGGCTGAACCGGCAGTAAAACACCACATCACTGTTGATTCGTGGCTTGAACCGGCAGTGATGCCTCTCGGCCCTATCACTGCCGGTTTAAGCCACCAACCGGCAGTGATGTGGTGTTTCACTGTCGATTCGTGGCTGGAACCGGCAGTGATGTTGGGTACAATATAAAGCACGCGATCTCCTTTCTCCCTCCTCTACCCAGCAGTACAAAACAGTGCTCGGAGCTCCCACTCTCCATTGTTGCGGCTGCTTGATTTCTTGATCTCTATTTTTGGCTCCTCTTCACTCTTGGATCCTCATATCTTCTTTCTCTTGGTTAGTAACAAGCATAATTCTTTAGAATTGTTGGTTTACATTGTTTTTGTGTGTAAATCTATAGTTTAGAGCTATGCTAGCTTTCATGATCAAGAAGAGAGATGTTGCAATTTGTGTCAATTTTTTGTACCTTTTAGATCCAAAAGTATTTAGAAAAATTGTAGCACTTTGTTTTTATTGGCAAATTATTGTATAATCATTGAGTAGCTAGGTTCGAAAGATTTGTCTCGAAAATTATGGATAAAAATTGTAATTAGTTATATTTATTACTTACATTTAATACTCCATGCATGCATTAAATATTTGATGGGATGTGGAATAGATTCGGTATTTATTACTTACATTTAATACTCCATGCATGCATGCATTTAATACTCTATGCATGCATTTAATACTCACATTTAATACTCCATGCATGCTATTTTGTTGTCTCACTTTTTATAGCGCAACCAAATTCAAATTATAAAGAAAAAAAATATTGTTCAAAAATGATCCTATTAATATGTTCCTATGTTTTCTCTGCTATGTCTATTTTATCAGTGCAGACATGGCTCGAGGGTGGATGTACGATCTGTCACATACAAACCCACGATACTTGACGGGCATCGACGATTTCATCAAGTGAGCTAGAGCCAATGCTGGGGACTCACATCTTGTATTCTGTCCATGCAAAGACTGCAAGAATACGAGAAAATGGGGCGACGTGGAACATATACGTTTGCACTTGATCACAAGGGGGTTCATGAGAAACTACATGATTTGGACTTTGCATGGGGAGATTGGTCAAAATGCTAATGATGATGTGTCCATGCCTAGTGTATCCCTGAATGCATTATTGCATGTTCATGAGTACACAGAACATGTGCCTACCAATGATGATGTGTTTATGAATACATTAGCTGACAACACTGAGGAAAATGATGGTATTTCACAGCTTCTACATGATGTGCATGGGGGATTCCTTAGTGCTTCACAGTTGAAAAAACTGGAGATGATGAGAAAGGATGCAAAAACACCATTGTTTCCGTGCTGCCCAATAAGCAAACTGGAAGCCAACATCATGCTATTGCAGTTAAAATCAACGAATGGGTTGAATGATAAAGGCTTCGATAACTTGTTAGTTATACTACATAAACTATTCCTGGAGGCCGAGTTAGCAAAAAAGACTTACCTTGCGAAGCAAATGATTTGCCCAATTGGCCTCGAGGTTGAGAAAATCCACGCGTGTTTCAACGACTGCATATTGTACCGTGGAGAGAAATACAAAGACTTGGATGCATGTCCCAAGTGTAAAACTCCCCGATACAAGCAAAGGCCATCAAATGATGGAAGCAAGACCAGAGGAGGGCCAGTAAAGTCTGTATGGTATTTTCCTATAGCTCCACGAGTGCATAGGTTGTTTGCAAATGAGAAGTCAGCCAAGCTATTGCGTTGGCACGGCGAAGAGCGAAAGAAAGATTCAATGATGAGACACCCCGCCGATGGGTCGGACTGGAGGACTATCAACACTATGTTCTATAAGAACATCGGTGGAGAGGTAAGGCATCTGTGGTTTGCTTTGAACACGGATGGGATGAACCCGTTTGACCAGGTGAGAACCAATCGTAGCACTTGGCCAGTGATGCTATGTATATACAACCTTCCACCCTGGCTTTGTATGAAACGGGCATACGTTCAGATGCCATTACTAATCCAAGGACCAAGATAACCTGGTAATGATATTGATGTACTTCTACAACCAGTGATCGATGAACTACTACAGATGTGGGAGACGGGTATGAAGGATGTCTGGGATGGGTACAAAAAAGAACATGTGACGGTAAAGGTTGTACTTATCGCTACAATCATCGACCTACCAGGGCGAGGTTCCTTGTCTGGAGAGAAGACAAAAGGATACACTGGGTGTGTCGAGTGCTTGGACGAGACTGATGCTACACATCTACTAGAAAACAGGAAGATGGTCTACATGGGACACCGTAGGTTCCTACGTCGTGATCACCCTTACCGTAGAAATACAAAAAGATTTTTATGGGACTACTGAGAAACGTGGACCTCCAAAGTATCGAGACGGGAAACAGCTGCTTCAACAATTAAGCAAACTCACAAATGTTATCCTTGGGAAGGGGGACGGGGGCAGTAGCAGCGCCAACCGATAGTATCTGGAAGAAAAATCAATCTTCTAGAAACTACCTTACTGGTCACTTTTGAGTGTACGTCACTGTCTTGATCCAACGCACATAACTAAAAACGTGTGCAGTAACACACTTAACACGTTGATGAACACCGGGGGAACAAGCAAGGACTCTCTCGCGACACGCTTGGACATGCAACACCTGGGCCTCAGGAAGGAGTTGCACCTAGTAACTCTTGAGAATGGCCACTTGAAACTTCCGGTGGCATCATGGACACTGAAAAAGGAGGAAAAAGAAATGCTTATTTCTTTCTTCAACGATCTCAAAGTACCGAGTGGCTACCGTGGGAACCCGAAGAGGCTAGTTAACATGAGAAAACTTAAGTTTAATTATGGTTCTATGAAGGCCCATGACTGTCATATCATAATGACTCAGCTGCTCCCAGTTGCCCTACAAGGTATCCTCCCTGACAAGGTCTGTCCTCCAATCATAAAGTTGTGTTCGTTCTTCAACGCGATCTCTGAAAAGGTCATTGAAGTGGATAGGCTAGACCGCCTGAAGCAGGAGATAGCCGAGATTATATGCAGGCTTGAGATGCATTTCCCACCGACTTACTTCAACATTTCAGTGCATCTACTTGTTCATCTTGTGGATCAAATAAAAGCCCTTGGCCCAATGTACCTACACCAGATGTTTCCCTTCGAGAGGCTCATGAAAGTTTTTAGACGTTATGTTAGGAATAAATTCAGACCAGAAGGGAGCATGGTAGAAGGATGGTCAACAGAGGAGTCTATTGAGTTCTCCACATATTATCTGGACATCAAGCGGGTCGGAGTTCCAGTATCTCATCATGATGGAAGACTAGGGGGCAAAGGAACAATAGATGAGAAAGTTGTCAAAATAGACAAAGTGGTCTCCTTCAGACAAGCACACTTCGCTGTTCTCCAGCAGGTCGACGGTGTGATGGCATACATTGATGAGCACAAACAGATACTGCAAAGGAAGCACATCGGTAGGTCACAGGCTTGGCTTCAGAAAAAACATAAGGAGGAATTCGATGATTGGTTTTGACGCCAAAGGCTAGGAATGGTGACGGGATGTCAGCTAGATCTCTTAGCCCCCGGACCTTCGAGTATGCTAATGATGTACCAAGGATATCAAATAAATGGTTTTACATTTTACACAAAAAAGCAGGACGGAAAGAGCACCAACCAAAATAGTGGTGTTCGTTTCGACGCCCACGGTGAGTACGGCACGGTGGTGGCAACATACTATGGTTTCATAGATGAGATATGGGAGCTAGACTATGGACATTAGTTGAAAGTTGCTCTTTTCCATTGTTTGTGGGTCCGGCTGAATGAAATCAACACCGAGAAAGATGGGTTCACTACCGTTGATCTATCCAAGACCGCATACAGAGATGACCCCTTCGTCCTTGCAAAGGATGTTTTGCAAATCTTCTATGCAAGGGATAACAATACAAATGGAAGACGACATGTAGTATTGCAAGGCAAAAGGAAGATTGTCGGTGTCGACGGAGTGACAGACGAAGAAGACTACAAAGGTTATGAAGAAATGGCTCCTTTTGGGGCGGACGTTACCCTAAATGTCCTTGAAGAGGGTGACGAACCTGCTTACCTCCAGAGTGATCACGATGAGGCCATCATCGTGCCTGCACCGTGAATTAGAGTATCATAAACTATGTAATCCTTAATGAAATGTTGTTTTAGTAATTTGCATCGAATTTGAGATCATATGAAGTTGTAGATTGATGAGTTGTACCACGTTGTTGATTGAAGTATGCCATGTCAAAAGGAATTCAAAAACTATAAAGAATTAGACCTTGAGTGTATAAGCATTAATGTAGAGCTCCTCAAAACTAGCAAAAGCTATGTTTGAAGATTTTCAACTTCTATTCAATTTTTTGGAGTAATTACAAAGGGGGTAATTGAATTTTAAACTCTTATTCAAATTCAAAAGGGAATTCAAAAATTATAAAGAATTAGACCTTGAGTGTATAAGCAATAATATAGAGCTCCTCAAAACTAGCAAAAGCTATGTTGGAAGATTTTCATCTTCTATTCAAATTTTTGGAGTAATTACAAAGGGAGTAATTGAATTTTAAACCCTTATTCAAATTCAAAAGGGAATTCAAAAACTATAAATAATTGGAATATGCTCCTTCAGCAAAAGTTGTAGAGGATTAAAAATTATGCAACTTCTATGTTTGGAGTTTTCAAGTTCTAGTCAAAAATCAGGAGTAATTTGAATTCTAAAGCAAAAGGCAGAATTTAAAAAAATACAAATCAGTGATGGGGGAAATCACTGCCGGTTTGTAACAAGAACCGGCAGTGATGTGGCCGAGTATATAAGGAAAGGGCGCGGTCTGAAATTTTCAGACTCGCGCCCATTCCACACTTAGCCGCTCGACGAGCCCGAGCTCTCGCCAGTGCACGCCGCCGTCGTTGCTCCACGCTGACGCCGCTCAGCAGGACGCGCCGCCACCAGTGGACGCAGGAGCTCCACGCCGCTCAGCCGTTGATGTCACTGCCCGACGCGCCGCCACCGGTGGACGCGCCGCCGCCGCCGCAGCAGCAGGTGCTCCTCCACGACTCCACCCAGGAGATCGATGATGCCCAGGAGCTCGACGACGCCGCCCAGGACCTCGACGCCCAGCCCTTGCTCGACGCCGTCGCCCCAGCCCCTGCCCGACGCCGCCACAGCAGGTTCTCCCCAATGCCGGTCGCCCACGACTTCGCTCGCCGCTCGCCCAGTGCTTCACCGGACTGCTGCTGCTCGAGGCGATTGGAGCTTGGGGCCATCCGAAAGCTTACTCTTGGTGAGCTACTAACCCGCCCACAAGGTGTTCGATGGAATGCACATAAGGAAATCAGTGAGAGAGAGAGAAAGAGATAGAGATGGATTACATATTGTGGCTAGCATGATTCAAATATAGCATGATTAAAATTACAAAGAGAAAGAGAGAGATAGATGCTAGCATGATTCATATTGTGGCTACCATGATTCAAATAGAGATAGAAAGATAGAGACATTATATGACATGATAGATATAGAGATTAGAGAGATATAGCATGACTTATATATAGATAGGTAGAGATATTGATGCTTGTAGATATAGAGAGAGATATAGAGAGATATATGTCATCCTTATATACATGGCTTATTTCATGATAGATAGAGAGATGCATGACTTATAGATAGATTCACTTATGTATAACATGACTTGTCTATATACTTATCTATATTTTGTGGAGACACATTTTGTGGCAATGCATGACTTGTCTATATACTTATCTATATAATCGAAATTCATGTCCAGAAACATGACAATTAAGTGTCAATTCACCACCCGTCGCCGTGCGACCGAAGCCGATGACCAAGGAACTAGTGATGACAACAAGCAAGGGGATCAAAGACCTTGGAGCCCTAGCCATATGCTAAACCTAGAAGAGGGCCAAGGAGACGAGGTAATAACTTAGGTCATACCTAAAAACACGGTAGATATAGCCAGAAAAGTTTGATGGGGACTTATTCATAAATTTTGAAGCAGGTTCCGTCGGAAGGTCCAAGTACTGGTGAGAGTTCCAGAAGGACTAAGCATGGTGCAACAAAGCTCCCTCAGACAACTAGACACTGGCACATCTCTTAGTTCGATCAACTAGGGGAGCCGATGGAGCCACTTAAAGCATTGGGCCCATACAAGAGTACCATCGGGGCACTTGTAAGGGACTTCATCCCGATCAAATACAGGAAGTGGAATGACAGTGAGCAAGACCCGTGGAGGGTTCCAGAAGTGGAGAAGGAACTAGCTCAGAGGGTATTTCACTTTCCCAAATGATTGTGATGAAGCGACAGTCAAGAAGAGGGCCAAGGAAATCATGGGTCACTCCTTCATGAATTTCAAGGGAAGTTGCACAAGCTCATCAAGGAGGAAAAAGAACCGAATTTCGCGGGTGGTGAATTCACCAAGTAGAGGGACTTCTGGGAGGAGTTCAAGGCTTACAAGCTATCCGATGAGGCCAAGGCATCAAGTGAAAGAAAGAAAGGAAACTCGCTTAGGTCAAATAATCCTCACCGCCTAGGATCGCGTGGGTACGTAAGGAAGATTCTGGATTGGGATGCCCAAGTCGAAGCACTAGAGCGGAGCAGCGTTACGCCTTAGACAAGCGATTTGCAACCCAGATCAGTGAAATACCTACTCACAAGGGGGGCACGATACAATCCTGACGGGAGCCTTTCCGCCAACGCTGAACCCATCACCGATCTCCTCCAGAAGATTTCCACGATCACTAAGGAAGTGCATAGAGGGGCCCGCAGGTCGGATAGAGAAAATGGCGTGCTCACGCAAGCACTTGGAACCAAGGAGCACCCCGGTCGCACTAGAGGAGCCGGGATAATTCCTTGGGAGAAAGCATTTGAAGGTGAATCTGCTTCCTATAGGAGTCGGGTCAGGGCTAGAACGCAAAGAGAAGAGGAGTTCCAAAGGATGCGAGAGGAGCTAGAATAGAGCATGGAACCACGGATAGCTGCTAGTGGCGAGCGCTACGCAATCCAAGTGTTCGAGTCAAGGGCCGCATGCAATCCTTGCTTTGAATAGCCCAGTGCCCGGCAAGGGTCGTAGTAGCTGTGGCTCAACCCCTATGCCTGACGACGAAGAGGTCAATGCTCCTCATCCGATGGACGACATCACAGAACCTGTGAATGTCAGGTTGTACATCCGTCAGCAGTGGACCAAAGACAAGGTGGCGGTCGGGCAAGCATTTCCTAGAGGAGAGAACATCATTCATGGCAAGCCAGTGCCACTCGAGTATGCCAGGGTCAGCATTGATAAGATCTTAGACAAGAAGTACAATAAGATATATATTGATTTCCCAGTGGAGGAAGAAAGGCCGCGTCTAGTTCACAACTTGGGCACTCATGTCGCTTGGCGCAAACACTTCATCAAGCTAGACGAGCAGCAATCCTCGGAAGATGAGGATGACAGTGAATCATCTCGGTCCCCTTCACGAAGAGGTTTCTCTCCTCATCAATATCCACCGACACCTCCTCCACCGCCAAAGGAGAAGACTCCTTCTCCACCGCCACCAAAGGAGAAGACTCCTCCTCCTCCTCCACCACCAGCTTCAAAGTCCTCAAGACTAGGATCTCGATGGCCTAGGTCTAGATCAGGTTCGACTTCGCAACAGAGGATGTCATCAGCTTTGGTTGGTAAAGATCCCAAAATGACTAGTAAAAGGCAGAAGCTAGCGCCGACTGAGGACAAAATTCTACGAGCTCAGATTGCAAAAAAGGCCGCCAAACTTGCCTTGTATGCACGATTGGCTTATATACCTGAGAAACAGAGTGAATTTGAAAGGCAAAGCAAAAATCCGGGTAATCAAGAAAGATCTAGAGAAATACACACCTTACAGCAGCTAGAGATACAAACCTTGGCCGCGAACCTGAACATAAGCATGAAGGATGCCGAGAATCTTTATTTTGGAAAAAACCGAATTTGAAAACGCCAAAGTTGTATACAAGTTTGAACTAGGCAAGCCTATGGTCGCCAGCGAAGAAGAGTATAGAAAATTGCCAATAAACATGTGACAGTTGCATGATTATTACATCATAGACAGTAATAGCAGCGAAGAAAAGATAGCAACCTTTGAAGTATGCATCCCTTCCTGTTTACATTTTAATCATCTTGAAGAACTTGTGCATACTATTCATTATGAAGACCTCTTTCAACTCTTTCAATGACGCTCGCTGGATGTGCAGATTATGATGTTATGGACTCTGTAAGTACCATACCCTAACAACGTTATAATAAACTACGTGATCTGCATTTGAATATATCCATGCATGTTTATTTTGCAGGTCTATAGCAAAATTTTGCCTCCAAAAACGAAATAGCATTTTTGACTTCTTGGACCCCATCTTGGTAAATGAGACAACATGCAAAGCCGGTCTCCAAGATCCGTATGTCTCAGCAAGTTTGAAGATAGAGTTTGAAAGAATGTTCTCAGTCGGCAAAACAAACGCACTGCTAACCTACAATTGCGAGTATGTGTTCTCCACCCTTACTTAAGTGTTTTTTTTCTTGATATATCATTCAATAACATGAACTTTGTGATTGCAACCACCATTACGTCCTCGTAGATATAAGTCTTAAAAATTCAACTATCGAGGTGTGGGACTCAAAAAAGAAGCCACTTGAACTTATCGAACCCCTAGTCAAAGTGCTAAATATGTAAGTGAACCCAATATCACCACACTTTTCAATCACATATGATATTGTAATTAATGTCCTCAGCCTTCACACTTCATTTATATTGTCACATAGAATAAAGGCGTTACCTGATTGGAGAAATGTGGAGCCTAAGCAGTAAAAGAAATGGAGAGCCCCATTCAAAGTGGAGTATATGAAGAAGGTCAAGAAACTAGATCAACCAATGGGGAACAACGAGTGCGGGTTCTATGTGATGTGGGCAATGTTTGCCTACTTTGGCGCAAAACTAGGAATAGGAGATGGCATGGTACGTACGCGTCGCATTTTAACTCTATTGTTTTGTCTTACGTATGTGCATCTCAATATCATCTTGTATCAATTTACAGCGCAAAGATCGGGGCCACAACAGGTTGGTAGATTTTGAAATAAGAGGATTTCAAGAGAGATAGTAGCTCTTATTCTGGATGAGATAGTGTATAGAAAAGGATATCTGTCCATTGTGCAAGTAAGGACTTCAAGAAGATCTACGGAAAAGACCGCCTCGAAAGGCTATTGTAATGCGACATTTAATTTGATACTTTAAGTTTTGTTTGGATGTTTTGTAATAATTATTATAATGTGTGATGGGTTTGTATTGTCGCTAGTCACAACCACCTTCATTCACATCGATATCAAATGGATCGATAGCAAACACCTCCACGATTTCCCTCCCACCACCTCTACCCTAAACCCAAATGAAAATTAAACAATTAATAAAATGCAATTTAAAAAATAATATCACTGCCAGTTCAATTAAAACCGACAGTGATGGCTCAAGCATCATTGTCGGTTGGTGGAACAAACCGGCAGTGATGGCTCAAGCATCACTGCCGGTTCGTATTACCAACCGGCAGTGATGCTTGAGCCATCACTACCGGTTTGGCATAACCGGCAGTGATGGCTTGGCCTCATCACTGCCGAATTGCCAGTGCGGTTCAAAAACCGCCATTTAAAGGGGGGTTTTGAACCGACACTGTTTGTCGTTTTGTAGTAGTGGTCGGCGGCTGATTCGGGGTGAGTGTGGTGGTTGGGCAAGATTGGGGTATTTGGGGGGATTGGGGGCTGCTGGCCGTTGAGAGTAGAGGCTGACAGGGTAGGTCCACCTGGTTAGCCCTTTAGATGGGTGGACTCGGCTGACCATGGTCAAGAGGCTAACAGATGGCCCTAGCACGCCTAACTTCTTTCAAAACTGATTTTGGGTAGTAAATGATCTCAAATTTAAAAACCAATAACAAGAGAGTTGTAGAACTCATCGAGATCTACAAATAGTTTTTTTACCCAAAACTCCATTTGACAAAGTTTTAACAAACTAAATTTTGAATTTAAGTATATGACAACTTTTAGCAAGATTTTGGAAGTTTAAATGATCCCAAATTAAAAAGTAATGAATACCAAGTTTTCATAACTCATTGAGATCTACATTTCATATGTAGGCCGTTTTTCATTGAGAAAGTGATAATAAATATGGTACAATTTGACATATCACTCGTATAGTTTCTTAAACTATATGAGTGATCTATAGGATTAGTGAACAATGTGTATCACCACTTTCTCAAATGAAAAAATGATCTATATATGAATTGTAGATCTCATTGAGTTATACAAACTTGGTATTCATGACTTTTTAATTTGGGGTCATTTAGTGTTACAAAATCTTGGTTGACTTTGTCATTTATGTAAATTTAAGATATTTCTTTGTAACATGAAAACATCTTCGAAGTAATATCAGTAACAATATGATATCACTATGTATTATGATTTTAGATATTTTTAGGAAAAAAAATCATCCAATTTGAAGCTCAAATGAGGGAGAAAAACCTTTTACAAGTTGTAGGACGAGATTAAAAAGAAAAAAAGCGCGTTGAGCGGCGGTGATGTGGTCGGCGGCTGATTCGGGGTGAGGGTGGGGATTGGGTGGGATTGGGGTATTTTGGGGGTGGAGGGGGGATTTGGCTGGAATCGGGTATTTCGGGGGGGGGGATTAGGGGGTGCTGGGCTGCTGGCCGTTGGGAGTAGAGGCTGACAGGGTAGGTCCACCTTCTTAGCCCTTTAGATGGGTGGACTCGGCTCACCCTGGTCAAGAGGCTAACCCATGGGCCCTAGCAAGCCTAAATTCTTTCAAAACTGATTTTGGGATAGTAAATGATCTCAAATTTAAAAACCCATAACAAGAGAGTTGTAGAAATCATCGAGATCTACAAATATTGTTTTACCCAAAACTCCATTTGACAAACTTTTAACAAACTAAATTTTGAATATAAGTAGATAACAACTTTTAGCAAGATTTTGGAAGTTTAAATGATCCCAAATTAAAAAGTAATGAATATCAAGTTTTCATAACTCATTGAGTTCTACATTTCATATGTAGGTCGTTTTTTCATTTGAGAAAGTGATAATAACATGTGGTATATATTTTACATATCACTCATATAGTTTCTTAAACTTAAAACTATATGAGTGATCTATAGGATTAGTGAACAATGTGTATCACCACTTTCTCAAATGAAAAAATGACCTATATATAAATTGTAGATCTCATTGAGTTATGCAAACTTGGTATTCATGACTTTTTAATTTAGGATCATTTAGTGTTACAAAATCTTGGTTGACTTTGTCATTTATGTAAATTCAAGATATTTCTTTATAACATGAAAACATCTTCGAAGTAATATCAGTAACAATATGGTATCACTATGTATTATGATTTTAGATATTTTTAGGAAACAAAATCATCCAATTTGAAGCTCAAATGAGGGAGAAAAACCTTTTACAAATTGTAGCAAGAGATTAAAAAGAAAAAATGTGCTTGTTCATGTGACTTGAGAGGAATTATATATGTACGAAGTTGTATAACTCGAGCCGTACATTTTTGTCCTGATCATCTTTTCATCCGAATTCATTTTGTATAACAATTTTATTTTAAAAAACAGAGGGATTTTCCTGGATCATTTTGTCGTACAAATTCGATTCGTATATTTAAAACTATACTTTCTAGTTTTGAAAAAATCAATTAAAATTGACAGTCAGTCCATAGTATCCGTTAGTTCATGCGATTTGGGCCTTTTAACAATAAGTTTCATACCAACACATATTCATATCGACAATTCACACTCAAAACTAGCAACCATATTAGACATTAGATATATAATATATAAAGACAACAGTTCACGCAGCCATATGTTCATACCAACATTTATATGACATCTCCACATCAATACTTAAGTCACAAAATACATCATTGTTGTCCCACTTGAGCTTCCAAAAGTCATCAGTTCCCCACTTCACATGGTCTTCTTGAAATTCTTGGCCAGGGCAGTGCCATCCAACAGCTTCTCATACTTTTCAAGTTTGGCTTTGACGGCCTCCAGATCCCCCCGGAACGCTTCCATTTCCTTCTAGTGGATGGAGTCCTTGACCATGTCAGTGAGTTTCTCAACCTTCAAAGTCAGGGAAGTGATGTTCTGCTTCAGGGGTCTCGTAACCTCTTCCATGGCGCTTATGAGCGTTGGTCAAGTGAACAACAATTTCTCAACATGGTACTGCATATGGACAAGAGGCATTGTTAGTTGTGCAAGGGATAAATGACAAGAGCAATTGTTAGTGGTGCAAGAGCAATTTGAACTTGAACCTAGTTCTAAATGTTTAGCATGTGTTGACACAAAAAGTGTCAAGATTTGCGAACACCTCGGGCTTATACCCGAATTCGATATCCAAAGGCATGCCAGTCGATTTGACCAGTTAATCGACAAGGACGATAACTAGAACAAGATCTAAACGAGACAACGGCGATGCGCCCGGATGTCAAGGCTCAAACTTGATCAGGATAACTAGAGTAGAGCTGAACGAGACGACAACGATGTGCCCGAACATCAAGGCTCAGGTTGCTCAAACGCGGAACTTACAAGGGTTGACGGAGATCGAGGACATGCAGCCCGTCGAGACTTGAAGAACTCATAGGTAAACTAGATCTAATGCGATAAAAGTAGAATTGCTGGAAAAGTAAATAAGAATAATAGATTTTTTTGATATATGATTGTCTTCCTTTTCACGTAGCCCTTGGGCACATATTTATACTCCCGTATGGGGAGTTGTACATGGATACGACTCATACCTTCCTAAACAAAAACTCTAACTGACTCGCGCAGGAGTCGGACCCAAATAATAATAATCTTTTCCTAAACAAACACTTCTATTTTTAAGGAAATAAACGACTCGTGCAAGAGTCGGACTCAAACTACCATAATAATACACGTATAAAAATCACCAGTTTCCTTATCTACTTCACGATGAAACCTTCTATCGATAGATCCCTTCAATCCGCAACTTCCTTCTATTGTCATCGGCAGTCTTCTACTGACGTCAACTGCCACGTCACTCTGCGCCCATCGGCACTATCTCTTTATCGGTAATATCCTCCAATCGGCAACTCTTCACTCCCATTGGCAACTTGCTTTTACCAATCAACCCTTATCGGCAACAATCATGTTTTATCATTCAGTTTCCATCGGCAACAAACTCATCTTCATTTGCAGCATTCAATCTCATTGGTAATCTTAACCGATGACTTTCTAATACCAATAGAAAACGGTCACCGATCAATGCGAGTCTTAGCCCATTTGACATGTTGAAAAACGGTGTCAACACATGCCCCCCAATTTCGGAGTGTAGAAATTTTACGCGCCGAAATGCTCTCTACTGCAATCTTTCCCTCCAAGATACTTGCACGACTTCCTCAATTACTGCGCATAAAACCGCAAGTCACCAACAGAGCCCCACTACTGTAGCGCGAACAGTTACAAATCCAATCTCATAACATCCTCGATCGTCGTGCATATCTATTGCATACCCTTCCATATTCCTGCTCAGTGCAAAGAAAATTCCAAAATACCCTAACCAGGCTTATAAAAGTTACCACCATCCAATTTGTTCTTCATCCTGAGCTCGCATTCACTTTTACTCCCTCATTTCACCAGCGCTTCCGAAGAACACTCTGGTGATCCTCAAGCAGCGGTGTCTCCTCCCCTCATCAGAGCGCGAACCACAAGAATCCCTCCTGCTTCAATGGCGATCAACTTCAACGTTCCTGAGGTGATTCCTCCTTCCTTCGCTTTGCATCTCTCTATTTCCTTTTTCGCATTGTTCCATAATTTCCCTTTTGCTTTCCTTCCATTTTCTGAATCTAGGAACTGCGCAACAAAATAGTGATCCCTCTCGATCAATCACATTTTCACTACCTGGGCCCAATGGGGAATACCGATCCTACTGCGCTCATCAATGCAGAGACCAATCGCATCCCTTTTAGATCTGAGTGTTTCAATCTAGGGTTGTGGAGGGATGCTTTCCGCTCATGGCCTAAACCCATCAAAGGTTGGAAGAATTGGTATCTCAGGATGGCTAGAACACAGCAAGTTTACTGGGCAGAGCGCAACCTGGACCAATGCATTAAGCTTTCTATTGCCGATATGGCAAAGAATGAGAACATGATGATGGCTGCTTCTTACTTTTGGTCCGACACAATGAACCAGACATGGACCAGACACCCCCACTCTTGCCGATGTGCACATGTTTACCGGCCTCGACGTCTTCTCTGTCGATCCCTCCAATCTTTTTGGTAGGAAACCCGAACATTGGGTAATCACACGCAACATCGGCAGCTGGACTGGATATATTCGAGAAAACCAGAAGACTGGATCGGTAGGTCAAAGGGAACATGCCATCTTCCTGAACATGTGGTTGGAAAAGTTCATCTTCTGCGGCAGAATAGTTGGACCTACTACTATGTACCTTCCTGCAGCAGAGCTTCTGGCCGATGGAGCAAGACTTCCTCTTGGCCGATACCTCCTTGGTTCGGTATATCACCTCCTTCATCAGGTATCCAGAAAGCTATTGCTAGGTGAGCCCATCGGCAACCTCGGCGGTCCATGGTGGTTCATCAACATGTGGTTGAACGCACACATGCATAAAGCCCTCCAGTTCGACTTATTCAATCAACAATTTCCAAGGGACATATCGGAGTACTATGAATTTAATGATGATGAATCGGCAACCCGTTTCCCACTCAACTTTGGGGAGGCCATCATCATATTGCCAGGAACCGATGCCAATGAGGGTCAGTTCGGCATGTTCTTTCAGAGACTTTACTATGGGATTCCAGCTGCAGAACAGGTCTGGTGGCTTTATATTGATCAGGACAACCGATTTCCACTTTCCTTCAATCTTACCGATGGAAATATACCACAAAATGAGTTGATCATGAAGGCCACCATCATTCCTCGGGCCATCCCAGTTAACATCTTTGGGACCGGGAAGAATACTTCTCCAACTTATGAGTTTTACTATCCATCGGCAGCAGCAAGACAGTTGGAATTTGGTTAGTTGCCAATCAAGTTCAGCTATGCCAACGTGATAAAACCAAGAGATCATCTCTAGCGCCATGGATTGGAACAGGATCGTCACTCTTTCTGCTCAAGCCGATGGATCAAACATTGATTTATCCTCTTGGGCACCAACATCCTTCATCACGGAGTCATACAAATCCTGGTGGCAAGAATGGAAAAATCAACTATTCCCCAAGTCGTCGCATTACTATCGGCATTTGATCGACGCCGATCACATCATTCCCGATGATGCAGTAAGTTCTTCATTCTAATGCATCTCTTATTATTTACCTCTACTATTGGCATCTGACCCTCTTTTACTAACAGGCTGACGATCCAATCCCTCGAACGAGCAAGAGCGGCAAGCACTTCAATCTTCGAATGATGAACCCCATATCAATCATCGGCAACAAGGCTCCTACGTTGGTTGCATTCACCCCTCAAAGGGTACCCAAGGTCATCCTCGAGCCCAGGTCGACAACAACTAGCACCACTACTACTCCATCGGTTGCTGCCGCTATCTTGGCGCAAGCTTTCGTAGTAAGTTCTTATTTCATTTATACCGATTACAAACCCTCATCGGCAACGTTCACTTTATTTAACTTGCACCAAAAATCCTTTGCAGGCAACGGGCTCATCGGCAACTACTCCAAATGTACAAGTTTCTCTGACTCAGGCTGCCGATGCCCCCCAAGCTTCACAGCAAAAACGCGCCGGCTCACCAACTGCTGCCCCGAAGAAGAAACGCTTGAGGCGAGCCACTCCATCCGTGCCATTAACTCCAGCTGCATCACCAACTCCCGCTGATGCATCAATACCAGAGCCAACATCGGCGTCTATTCCTGAGCAACCATTGGACGAAAATCCCGACCAGGAAACGATACCATCGCTGCAAGAACCAGCTACAACAATGGAGACAGTATCGGCATCGGTACCAGCACCAACACCAACTGAAATCCACGACTAGGGGGACAGCATCATCACCACAGGGGTTAGCCACCACGGCAAAGGCAGCACCGGCAACAGCACCACCAGCACCAACCGTTCCTCCCACAGAGGCAAGTTCATCGGCAGTCGTTGCCGATCTTCAAGATGATGCCACGCCAGCTGCCTTACCGAGCCCAAGGCAAGAGATCCACTTTAAGATGGTAAGCTGACTCATTCTGTAACACAAACTTATGATTGGCAAGCTCTAATCTTCTTCTTCTTCAGGCCCAAGATTCTCCGAATAGTTTATTTTCCTTCGCCATCAATCTCCTTGACGAAGACGGAGAGGAAGAAAGTTCTGCCCTAGCTTTATCGGCAGATGCTAAACTCAAGCTCGAAGCATTGCTATCTTTACTACAACAAGACACATCTAATCTCGTCCAAGACTCCACTATAGTAAAGATAGCTTTAAAGACATTCAAGGCCATCTATCTGCCGATATAGAAGAAACACTCTTCCAGGCAGCGTTTCTTGAGAGTAAGAAACTTCAGTATCAAAGGCTCTCTCGCCGCATAGCCGGTAGGACTGCTCAATCAGAACTTGAAGAGAAAATGCTTCAATTCAAGCAATCTGCCGATGAAAACACAAAGACATAGGTCGCCTAGAAGCTTCTGGCGTTGAGCTTGATCAAGACATTGCCCATCTATCGGCAAGGAAGGAAAAGCTGTTAGCAGAGCTGAAACAAGTTGACGAAGCCTTGATCGTAGCCAATCAACAGAAGACTGAACTTCCAAGTGCTATCCAAGTTTTACAACAAGAAAGAGATGTCGATGCACGTCAAGCCCTCCGGATGAAGAAAAAGATCAAACCAATAGAAGGATCTGCCGACGACGATGCCAAGGAAATAGAAGAAATAGAGCAAATTCGCCTGCGTGCAATATCAGCTATTCAATCCTTGTTGTAATTTCAGTCCAGTGTATCGGCAGTTGTAAACTTAACGTCCGATTTTGCTTGTAATATAACATTAGCATGCTTTCTGTCGATGTTCTATCAGCACTTTTACTTTGTATTTTTTCATGCATCTACCCAGATACTAGGATAATACTTCTTTAAATATTTACCGTTGATTGCTCTGGAAACGCAACCCCTTCGAGGGTTTCCAAAAGATAGGCATTACCAGGAACTGACTGACTTATCCGAAACGGACCTTCCCAATTAGGAGACCATTTTCCAAACTTAGAACTCTTAGTCCCAATCGGTAAAATCAATTTCCATACCAGATCACCATCGGCAAATTCCTTCAACTTTACTTTCTTGTCATACCACCTGGCGACCCTCTTCTTGTTTTCTTCAATGCTGATCAAAGCCCTTAACCGATGACTCGCTAGATCTTCTAACTCATCCTTCATAAGAGTACCATAATCATTGGTTGTAAATTGGTCCTAAGAAGATAATCGCCTAGAACCAGTTTTAATTTCCCAGGCAAGACAGCATCATGCCCATAGACCAATTGATATGGCGAAACCTTAGTTGCACCATGACAAGCCATCCGACATGACCACAAAGCTTCATTCAACATTATATGCCACCTCCTAGGGTTTTCTTCAATCTTGCGCTTGATAAGCTTGATAATTCCCTTATTAGTTGTCTCGGCCTGATCATTAGCTTGAGCATAATAAGGAGAAGAGTTTAAAACTTTGAACCCCATACCGATCGCAAAATCCTCAAACTCTCCCGACGTAAACATGGTTCCTTGATCAGTCGTAATAGTTTGAGGAATACCAAATCGGTAAATGATATGCTCTTTTACAAAATTTATCATATTCGCCAACATAGTCGTCTTCAAAGGAATTGCTTCAACCCACTTTGTAAAGTAATCGGTAGCGATAAGTATGAACTTATGCCCCTTGCTTGATGGCGGATAAATCTGACCGATGAGATCAATAGCCCATCCTCTAAACGGCCAAGGCTTGATTATAGGATTCATTGCCGATGCAGTGCTCTCTGAATATTACCAAACTTCTGACAATCTTGGCACCCTTTAAAATAGTTGAAGCAATCTTCAAGAATTGTTGGCCAATAATATCCATTCCGCCTAATCATTCGTTTCATCTTGAATGTCGATTGATGCGCTCCACACACACCCTCATGGATCTTGCCCATCAACTCTTTTGATTCTTCTTTACTAAAGCATCTGAGCAAAACTCCATCAATTGTCCAAAAATACAATCCATCATCAAGGAGCACATACTTGGTAGCTTGAAACCTCAAACGCCTTTCAACCTTTTTAGACGGATCTCTTAAGTAATCGGAAATTTATTTTCTCCAGTCATCGGCAACCATCACCGATGTCATGACTTCTTGAATCGACTGATACCCTGAAGCATACTGTGCCAACCGATTAGCTTCTTCATTATATAACCTGGGAATGTGTTCAAGGCGGTATTCTTTAAATTCTTTCAACAACTGCAAACACTTCTCATGAGCCACAATCAAAACCTCACTTCGGCATTCATATGTTTCAATCAATTGATTGATCACCAACATGGAATCACCAAAGATTTCAACAGCATCGGCACGTACTTCCCTGAGTAATACCAACCCCTTCAGTAAAGTCTGGTACTCTGCCTGATTATTAGTCGAAGTAGCAATAATCGGCAACGAGATTTCATACTTTTGTCCCCGAGGTGAAATTAGAACAATGTCGATGCCTGCTCCTTCCTTGCATGTAGATCCATCAAAGAATAAGGTCCAAGGAGCAATCTGCACGACGCTTACTGCATTGCAATGTTGAGTAACAAAATCGGCCACCACCTGACCTTTAACTGCTTTAGCCGATTCATACCTCAAATCAAACTCCGATAGCGCCAAAATCACTTGCCGATTCTTCCACTTAATATCGGCATCGACAGCATATACTTAACCATGTCATCTTTGCATATGACGGTGCATTCGGGTGATAGCAAATAATGTCTCAACTTAGTAAAAAGAGAAGTACAAACAAAGACATAACTTTTCGACGGCCGAATACCTGGTTTCAGCATCCACCAATCTTCTACTAAAATAGTAAATCACACGTTCCTTTCCTTCAAATTCTTGGATTAAGGTTGACCCGATAACACTGTCATCGGCAGACAAATACAATCTGAAAGGTTTCCCTTGTTGAGGTGGAACCAAACTGGAGGATTCACCAAATATTTCTTAATCTCTTCCAAAGCTAGCTGCTGCTCTTCTTTCCATATAAATTCTTGATTGGCCTTCAATCTCAACAGCGGACTAAAAGACTTAATCTTCCTAGACAGATTAGATATAAATCTTCTAATAAAATTAATCTTGCCGATCAAGGATTGCAACTCAGTCTTATTTGTGGGAGCAACTACCTTGTTAATTGCATCAATAGATTTTCTGTCGATCTCGATGCCTCTCTGATGCACCATAAAACCCAGAAACTGGCCTACCGATACACCAAATGCACACTTGTTAGGATTCATCTTCAACCCATGCTCCCTTGTGCATTCTAGGATTTTTTCGCAAATCGGCAAGATGCTTCTCAAAATTTCTGGATTTAACCACCACATCATCAATATAGATTTTCGACTATCATGCCGATGTACTTATGAAAGATAAAATTCATTGCTCTTTGATAAGTAGCACCGGCGTTCTTCAAGCCAAAAGTCATTATCGACCCACTCAAACAAACCGACATGACCTGGACATCTGAAAGCAGTCTTGTTTATGTCTTCCTCAGCCATGAATATTTGATTATATCCAGCATTACCATCCATGAAACTAATGAATTGATGTTCGGCAGCGGCATCAACCAACAGATCGGCAACTGGCATCGGATAACCATCCATCGGTGTAGCCTTGTTGAGATTCCTGAAATCAATACAAACACAAAGTTTTCCATTCTTCTTATACACAGGAACCAGATTAGAAATCCAATCGGCATATCGACATTGCCGAATAAACCCAGCTTCAATTAACTTTGTAATTTCAGCTTTAATGTCAGGCAACACCATAGGATTGCATCGGCGCGCAGGTTGCCGATGTGGTTGGAAACCAGACTTAATAGGCAACCGATGTTCGACTATTGATCGGCCTAAACCAGGCATCTCTGTATAATCCCAAGCAAAACAATCTTTATATTCTTTTAATAAGTCAATCAATTACTGCTTACATTGGGAATCTAACTTAGCACTAATAAATGTAGGCCTATGCTTACTACCATCGCCGATATCTACTTCTAATAAATCACCGGCCGATGTGAACCCCTGTCCCAGTTTTCCATCATCGGCGAATCGATCCATTAAAACTCCTCTTCAGGACCGACCGCTTGGATCGGTTGTAATGCGGTAATTGGCAACTTTGAGGAACTCCGTGTCCCAAGCTTCACCTGATATGCACCTGGTTTGCTCATAAGTTTCTGATTCTGCTGATGCAACAATTGATGGAGTTTCACTCCGGACGACTTCAATCTTGTCTCCAACCCATTGCACGAGGCTTTGGTGCATTGTAGAAGGAATGCAGTAATTAGCATGGATCCAATCCCTTCCTAGGAGCAAGTTGTAGGTGCCTTTGCCACTGATCACGAAAAACGTTTCGGCAAAGTTTTACCGCAGATGGTTAATTCAACACATACGGCTCCCATAGCTGGCGACACATTGCCTTCAAAATCTTTAAGTTTCATGTTCGTCTGACTAAGTCTTAGTCAGCCTTCCCAAGTTTCCTGAACATGACATATGGCATTATATTGATTGATGCCCCACCGTCACCAGCATCTTCGTCACGGCTGCCCATCTACTTTACCTTTGATGAACAGGGATCTTAAGTGCTGCCTTTCATCATCGGCAGGCTTCTCAAAGACATTTGTCATTGGATCTATCACCAACTCTGCCATCTCAGTAGCTTCTTCCTCAGCATTGACAGGTGCCATGAATTCCATCGGCAATATGATGACCATATTGATTTCTACCGATGGATCCCTATCCTTGCCCTTTGGCCTCCACTGCTTGACTGGAGACTTTTCCTTGAAGGATTTTCACTGTCATATAAATATCCTTGGCGTTCGCGCTGAATCCTTCTTTTCTGAGTCTTTGTCAGACCTTTGGGGCACCATTGAGGAAGCTTAGTTTTCCAAACAGGCTGGTATTGTTTTTCGCCGCTTGTATCGGCACCACGCCTTATGTTTAGATCTCTATAGAATATCTCCTCATCGGGTACTCTTGCATTGGCCATCTCTTTGAGCTCCTCCTAACTAACGCACCTGCCAAGTCTATCATGTGTGCTGAGTTTGCCCCCCAACCGATCATGCGTTGATTCCTTCTTTTGATCGGCGTGTGATAGCTTGATGCCCGATCATCAAAACAGGGTTTCTTTTCTGACCGATTGGCAGGATAGTATCCATTGCATTCAAGGCAATTATCGGCAGTAGGTAATTTAATACCTTCTTCCCAACAATGAATGAAGAAGGGACACCTCCAATGGTCTTTATGCCGAAGCCACTCTTGACGCCTCTCTTCCTCCTGCCGTCGATATCGTTCTTCCTGCGATTGTCGATAATCTTGTCTTGGCGCCTATGCGTGATTATAACACTAGGAGCCCTCTTGGCATTACTGCTTTCATCGGCAACTCTCTTGCCCTTTCTGTCATTGGCAAACTTCTTCACATCACGCTCAGCTACCTGATGGTCTGGATCCACCGATGCATTCTTCCTGGCAGCTTCCGATGTTAACACTTTAGTTTTTTCAGTAGTTTCCACCATGTTATTTGGAAACGGATGCTGGTCAATCTTCATCGGCTTCTGGGCTTTAGTATCTCCAAACGTGATTCGCCTAGATTCAATTTCTGATTGCAACTGCTGCCTAAAGACTTTGCAATCATTGGTGCTGTGTGAAGTTGCATTGTGCCACTTGAAATACCTGATCCTTCTGAGCTCTTCGGCCGATGGAATTACCTGGTTAGGCGCCAGCTTGATCCGCCCTTCTTGAAGCAATAGATCAAACATCCTATCGGCCTTGGTAATGTCAAAGGTGAACCTCTCAGCTTCCTTCTGGCCAAAACGGACAGGATACCGACTTCTTGTCCTTAACCCATTCAGCAACGCCAATGCTCAGCTCTTCATCTGACTCAGAATCCTCTTCTTGCCCAATGAAGGCCACCTTCTTGTTCCAAGTCTTCCTAGGCTCAAAAGTTTTAACATCTTGATCGGCAATCCTCTGCACCAGATGACTTATGCTTTCAAATTCTTGAGACGCATAGTTATCTTTGATATGCGGCAGTAGTCCCTAGAAAGCCAAATTTTACCATTTGTCGATCATCAAGTACCAGGTTGTAGCACTTGTTCTTTACGTCTCGCAGCCTCTGAACAAAGCTTTCCACCGATTCATCATTATGCTGCCTCAGCTTGACTAAATCGGTAAGCTTCTTCTCATGCACGTCAGCGAAGAAGTATTTATGAAACTGCCTCTCCAGATCGGCCCATGTGATTATAGAGTTTGGAGGCAGTGAAATGAACCACGTGAACGCCGATCCAGACAATGATGATGAGAACAATCTCACCCTTAACTCTTCTCTGCTGGCAGCTTCTCCACACTGGATAATGAAGCGGTTGATGTGCTCCATTGTTGACGTGTCATCTTGGCCAGAGACTTGGTAAAATCAGCCCTTGTATCGATTTGGAAGAGGGATTAAATCGTATCCCGGAGGGTATGGCGTCTGATAAGAGTATGTGTTAACCTTGGGTTTAATGCCGAATTGTTCCTTCATCACTTCGGCAATCTTATCGGCCCAGTATGCATCCTGTTCTTGCCGACTCATTGGTTGGACGTTTGAACGGCGGAGCCGGCTGATGCGCCCCTTCGGGTCTTGGTGGCAAAGCGCTTGAAGTAATTGGTGCATGCGCAGTACCAGCCATCTGAACATTATGCATCGGCTGATTGGTCGATGGGTAGCTTTGCACACTCACTGGATTATGATGTGGCATTACATTCATCGGTTGATGTACCGATGCTCCACCTTGAACGTTTGCCAGGTATTGATACCCGGGTTGTACACCTGATGCTGAATTGGTGGTGGAGCAGTCCCACCAGGATTGTAGGGGATCAGCATATAATTCACCGATGGCTGATAGCTAACTGGAGTGTGTTGCTCTGTATTCTGGAGTAATCAACAAATTGGTTACCTTGAGTGCTAGTACTCCAGCTTGAGGATTTACCACCATAGGTTGACTCTCAGTTGCTATACTGTGTTGCATCGGCACAGAATTTACCGATGGTGGCATTAGAGGTACTTTAGAAATCACCACTTGGAGATCTTCTGATGGCATTTGCACAGTTGGAGAAGACGTGGAGTAATGCATCATAGGGATCACCGGTTGTGATTGCATTGCCGATGCCACGGAGCCCTTCCAAGTTGAACTATCTCCTTGCACCAGACTGAGCCAGCAGATGGATTTGGAGGCATACCATATCCCCACCAGTTGGCGGGAGCAGGATGATTCTGGATAGCAGGTCCCGACATTACCGACGCCACTGGATCTATACTAAGCTTGGTGACGCTTTCAGGACTTGATCTTTGTGGTGTAGCCACATCGGCAGACGGATCCAGAGGAGTGGAAGACGTCATTGGAGCTACCGATGGGTTTATAGATGCCGCTCCAGGTTGATGATACGCTGGACCAACATACTGAGGTGTGTTGTCCTTCTTTGAAAGATTGTATAACAGCATTGTACACAGTATTGGACAGCACATTGGAGTGGCTGATTAACGCATGATTCAATGCAGAATTAACCATCTCTTGTAATTTACCAGGATTGGCATCGAATGTGACCTGCCGCGGCAACAGCGGATCTTGCTTCTGGATGGCTTCGCCGCTCCTACTTAGGATGAAGGATTTCAGATATAATTGCTTGTACTCCTCCATAGCCTGTTTTTGATCATCTTTCAGATCAGCCTCGGAGACTTCGATGACGTTCCTCGGATTGACGTCGGTATGATCACCCATAGCAGATGTATAATTGGTCCACCGGGTGTGCCAAAAGAGGTGTTGACACAAAAAGCGTCAGGATTTGCGAACAACCTCGGGCTTATACACGAATTCGATATCCAAAGGCGTGCCAGTCGATTTGACCAGTTAATCGACAAGGACGATAACTAGAACAAGATCTAAACGAGACAACGGCGATGCGCCCGGATGTCAAGGCTCAAACTTGATCAGGATAACTAGAGTAGAGCTGAACGAGACGACAACGATGTGCCCGAACATCAAGGCTCAGGTTGCTCAAACCGGCGAACTTACAAGGGTTGACGGAGATCGAGGACATGCAGCCCGTCGAGACTTGAAGAACTCATAGGTAAACTAGATCTAATGCGATAAAAGTAGAATTGCTGGAAAAGTAAATAAGAATAATAGATTTTTTTGATATATGATTGTCTTCCTTTTCACGTAGCCCTTGGGCACATATTTATACTCCCGTATGGGGAGTTGTACATGGATACGACTCATACCTTCCTAAACAAAAACTCTAACTGACTCGCGCAGGAGTCGGACCCAAATAATAATAATCTTTTCCTAAAACAAACACTTCTATTTTTAAGGAAATAAACGACTCGTGCAGAGTCGGACTCAAACTACCAAATAATACACGTATAAAAATCACCAGTTTCCTTATCTACTTCACGATGAAACCTTCTATCGATAGATCCCTTCAATCCGCAACTTCCTTCTATTGTCATCGGCAGTCTTCTGCTGACGTCAACTGTCACGTCACTCTGCGTCCATCGGCACTATCTCTTTATCGGTAATATCCTCCAATCGGCAACTCTTCACTCCCATTGGCAACTTGCTTTTACCAATCAACCCTTATCGGCAACAATCCTGCTTTATCATTCAGCTTCCATCGGCAACAAACTCATCTTCATTTGCAGCATTCAATCTCATCGGTAATCTTAACCGATGACTTTCTAATACCGATAGAAAATGGTCACCGATCAATGCGAGTCTTAGCCCATTTGACATGTTGAAAAACGGTGTCAACAGCATGCATAGGAAAGCAGAGGAAACAAATCATATATATAGGATCAAGTTCAGACTTACAAAAAGCATCAGGTTCACAAAGATAGCATTAGTAGCTCATCAGCAATTCATAGTAGCAGATATCATCAGGAATGAGATAATCATCATACAATTCAACATCAGCAGATACCATTAGCAATGAGGTAGACTCATACAATTCACAAGCAACAATGAGCTAATCATCAGCAATTTAGATCAGAAAAAGCTAGCTTTGTCATACACAATGAGCTAATCTTCATTTATGCATTATATCAGGTTTCAAATATCAGCAGCTATCATCAGTACACATCAGTAGACAATGATCTAAATATTTCATTTATGCATTATATCAGGTTTCAAATATCATCAATACACATCACTATATAATGAGCTAATAATCACGAGTAGACAAAGATAACTAAGTCATACTAGCTATAACTAATTCATATTACAAGCTAGCTAAGTTAAACTAACATCATCTATGCAATAGAAAACCCCAGAGAACCCTATACCTCAGTGTCGATGGACGACGACACACCCGGCGGGAATTCGGCGGCAAGTACTCGGAGCTGGTCGGCGACTTGTTCTCAGAGCTGGTCGGCGACTTGTTCTCAGAGCTGATCAGCCCATTGAACTCGGAGCTGGACAGCGGCTTGTACCTGGAGTTGGTCGGCGACATGTACTCACAGATGAAGTTGGAGATGGGGCCGAGCCAGCCACATTGCGTATCCCCGCGCAGGTAACGGCTACATTCATCGTGCTCTCCTAAGAAAGCACACGCGGCATAGCACGGCGGCGCTCTCCAATGATGAAGAGTACGCGGGGGCCTTCTGGTTCGAGGGCCCGGGGTCCTTACTGGTCGAGGTCGCGCGCTTCTTGCCTGCCAGCGCTGCATTCTTCTTGGCTTTCGGCGACACTTCTTCTTGGCCGCCGGCATGGCCTTCTTCTTCGCCGCCGCCATGGCCCTCGAAGCCTAGCTAGGGCTTTGCCTTTTTCGTTGCCTGTGACGCGGTCGCCTTCAACGCCAAAGGTGCGACCGGACTTCTTCACCGCCGGCGCGGCCACCTTCTTCCCGTCGGCGCGGCTGCCGGCTCCGCCTTCAGCGCTTCCTCCTTAATGGCGTCCTCCTTTGTCGCAGCAGGACCCATCTTCGGTGATTGGATCCTTAATGGCGTGCCTCCTTGTCTGCTTCATCATCTACGACGACGGCGGAGGGGGCAGACCGTGGGGGGGTGTTGGCATTGGCGTTGGCTTTGGCGGCGTCGGCGGGGGGCGACGGTGGCGTGTAAGTAGATTTGGGTTTGGGCATGGTGAATGCGGTGGATTGATGGAGGTGGGTAGATAAGGGGTGAATGTGAAGGGGCCAAGCCCACTGTCAGCCACAAAGGTGAAGGGGAATGTGAAGGGGCCACCCCACTGTCAGTAACTACAGGTCCACTGTCATTTTGAAGTTTCAGTTCCCACCTACACGAGCGGCAGCACCCATCTCGCCCGCCAAAACTTTTTTTAGCACAAAATTCCCATATTACCCTAACCTACTTCTTCACAAGACCAAGGACCATTTGTCATTTACGAAGGACTATATGTTTCGAATCACGCCGGCAGCCACTCCTCTCGGTCTCCGCCGCCACCACCACTCTGCCACACTCCACTCCTGCCACCACCGGCCGACCTGCAGCCGATAACCTCCACTCCGCCACATCTGGTCAGACCTTCAAACCCCCCACCTCCACTCCGCCGCCACCCCTCCCGCTTCCTCCCTCATCCCACTCCACCGCCACCCCTCCCAAAAACCTAGATCCACTGCCGCCGGCTAATCGAGGGCCCACTACCATTCAATCCACTCCGACGCCACCAGAAGAAGAGACCGGTGTAGCTGCAGGAATGCCTAAACGGCGTGGGTGTAAGCAAAACGCCGGGGTGTAGCAAAAAGCCATCTCTGTGAAACGCCCGCGAGCCCAGGTTTGTCCAAATGCTTCCCTTTTAGCATGTATTGAATTGTTTCTACGTAAAAGCAATACATGTGAGATATTGGGTTTACTTTTAGTGTTTTTCCTTCTGCTGTAAGATTTGGGTTTAGGGTTTAGAGCAGCGGCGGAGGTAGGAAATTTTTTCAGGTGTTGGCGGATTTATAAAGGTCAAACATGTATAAAAATATGATCTACGCAATAGCGCACTAGAACATTATTAAGTATTATATTACTTTGGTATCAACAAATATAGCAGAAATTCAAAACTGAAGCATTGGCACTTGAAAATACCATAATAAAACAAGATTACATGGACTAAGTGAGACTAAGAGTTGTTTACAAATAGGAAACTATGAAAAGTTGGGGACTTGCAAGTCGCGGAGAATGAAGGGTCTTGGAGTCCTACGGTATCCGCGACTTGGCCGGTTCCCTTGGTGCTGCCATGACCAAATGCAAGTCTGACAAGCTTGACAACAAACAATTGTGAGGGGTCAGATTCATCCTTTCATCCTGGAGGTGATGAGGGGACAGACGATGGAAGTGATTCAACTAGCTGAGAAAAGGACTTCTCTCATACTTGGATTGTGGGGGGTGGTGTCTTTTCATGCAGTATCTAATAACAGTTTATTCTCCTTGTGAGACATTTTCATGCAGTATCTAATAACAGATTATTCTCCTGTGCTCTAGGAAACTGACGTCACAGCAAGCGTGTTCAACCATCGAAGAAGAAAGCCAAGATGCCTCCAGGTGGAACCAAAAGGGTGAGGAAAACTCGATCCAGTGAGAAGAAAGCTTCTGCTGTTTTCACAAAGTCTGGAAAAATTACAGCACCACCCACCCACCTATGGATGAATAACATTTGAATGCGCCAGCAGACCACCCACCCTCTATGGCACAAGACCAAGCCCAAGAAGAACATCCCCAAAGTCCTCATATGGACTTTTCAGTTTTTGATGAACCAACAATGGAATTGGAGCTGAGGACAGTGAAGAGTTAGTTCCTGAAGGCAAGTAACATTTCCTGAATCCTACATGATAATGTTAATGTCATCTGGAACTGTAGCTTTTGTTGGACAACATGGTAATGTGTATACTTGTCTTGTAGGTCGACAACGTGCTCCAAGAAAACCAAGACCGCCAACAAAGGGCACATTGCTGGACATTTGACAAAAGCATTGGGTAGAAGGCTCCCAATTCAAATTGCTCTAGGGAAGAAAAGGCCTAACAAGCCTTTACAGGCTGCTAAGCTAGCATCAGAGGTTGGCATTGTCATTAGGTCAGCGTGCCTATCCTACTCCACTGGAAGGACCACTTGCTCAAAATGAGCAAAGTATAGCCCTCCTGAGCTCTCCTACCTGAACCTGCAAAACCTCTTTGCCTAATTCCTTGATCTAAATCAAGGGTTAGCTTACGGGTCCTATACAATTGAAGTTGCCTATTTGGAAGAGGCACCTCAATTGTATGGCCACTGTAAAATCATTTTAAGTTCACCATTGGCATATATTTTTAGCATTTGGGTAGATGTAAGATTATTCTTTTGAGATTACAGCTTAATGGAGCAGAATGTAAACAAAGGGTTGAGTGCTATTTAGCAGGTTCATGGATTCGGCAAGACGAGTAATAAAAGATGTGAATTGAATAGTGTCGTTGTTTTACCACCGATAGTCTGCCACGGGGTTACCCGAGACAGTAGTTCGTGTCTCGGCGAATAGTGAAACCTTGGTGGTTGGACACGCAGGGACACACGGTTATACTAGTTCAGGCCCTCGACACAGTCGAGTAACAGCCCTACGTCCAGTTGGGTCGTTTGTTATTGCTCTGATCGTAATACAAGGTGTTGTGTGTCGCTCTACGTATCGGGTGTTGTGTAGTATGTAGAGAGATTATTGTGTGTTCTAAGATCTGGTGCCGAACTAGGGACCCTTGCCCTCCTTTATATAGTCCAGGAGAGGCAGGAGTTCTAGTCGATTACAAAGTAGAGATCCTAGTAGGATTGCATGTATGGAATCCTATTTGGACTAGGTTTACTTCTAGTCCTAGTAGGATTCATGCAATGAATCCTATTTGGACTAGGTCTTTTCTCCTCTTTCTCCATGGGGAACCCTATGGGTCCCGCGTCGACAAGCCTCAAACATTTTTCATGATTTTGCTTCAAAAGGCCAAGTTGTTGGTGATCAAAACCGAGTTCTTCTTGGAGCGAAATCTTGAGATGGTCTTCTATGCTTCCTTTTCGGGTTGTTTTTGGTTGATGTGCACTTTTCACAAAAAGGCACTCAATGAGTGTAGCCCCCGAGCCTCTTGTCGTTTGGTACAAACGGCAAGAGGGTATTGATTTTGAAAAGGGTATTTTCCGGGGTAGGTATCTCCAGCCCCCAAGCCTTCTCCGAGTTCTTTTATTTAGAAAAGAAATCGGATGAAGGATCTTGATGTGTTGTCATCGTTGTAGTCTTGAGTTCTCGTATTCTTGTCCTTCGAGTGTAGTTGAAACGAAAGCGAGCCCCCGAGCTTTCTGCTGAAAAGAAGGCGACAGAGGGGTCTTGAAATAGTCTTTTTTTGTCTTTCTTTGTTAGAGGGGGTTTTGTGTATCTGGAATCTTGCTTTTTGTCCCCGTCTTTTCACTTGTTTGCTTTCTATAGTCTTGTTCTTTTCGTAGCTTTTTCGTCTTTTGATTGCTTCTTTTCCTTAAGATCTTTGGGTTTTTGCGCTTAGTGTGCTGTTGTGCGAGGCTGAGCAGCCCCCGCACATAGTTGAAGCGAATGCCGAGCCCCCGAGCTTAGTGTCCGACCAAGCCATGAAGCTCTTCCGAGTTGTTGTTGATTCATCCAGGTTGTTTTTAATCTTTTCTGGTTCTTGATGTACCTCGTCCGAGTTGTTGCACTTTGTTCACGTTCTTTCTTGAACTTGTATGTACCTCAGCCGTGTTCTTTCTTGATCGCTTTGAGTTCTTTCTGAATTTGTCTTGATCTGTCTTTCAATCTGAGTTCTTTCTGAACTCTTTGCAAAACAAAAATCATAGCACACAGAAAACTAATCTGGCAATCGCCACAAACCTATGTCCTCATGTCAATTGGTGATTGGCTGATTGCTACAATAAGCGAAAAAATAGAACAAAAGAGGTAGCTGGTATGCTTGACAGCCGACGGTATCAGAGGCACTGCAAAACAAACTACCGAAGGGAAGATATCTACTAGAAACTTCAACCAGTACGAGTTAGTGTCATGTCAAGAAAACGGAAACCATGCAATCGTACAGCTCTATGTACAACTCTGTATCTCGGAATCCTGAGCTTCCTAATTCCAAAGACCAATCTACAGCATGCATTAGCCTCTACCCCTGTTTAGGTGCAGGGTAGGGTTCATCCAGCTTGGGTTTAACAAACGACTTCTGTCTCTCCACAGTTGGCATGTAAGCTGCAGTGCTCCTCTGGAGGGCATCAGAAGCAGGCTTGCCGGATTGGTCCCTTGGGCTCGTGAGCTTCTCAACGACCTCAAACTTTGCTGTTGCCAAGGGGGCGATACCCACATTCCCAGCAGTGCTTGGGGCATCCTCTGTCAGTGTTGTGATGGCATCTCTGGACGAAAAGCATGTGAAGCCACAGGAAGTACATTCCAACTGAAACAAAAAAAATTCTGTAAGACCGTGCATGAATATCATAATTTGAAGGTTATAACAATTCCACATGTCAACAGATACTTTAGGACAGTTCACTACATGAAACCCATCATTCTAAATCAATTGTTCTATTGAAGTAGAATAAGTTAACAGCACATTAAGCAAGCTGTACATTAATTAAGTTCAACAGCGCATCAGGCAAACATTTAAGCACTACCAAATTATCAATGTTGAAATATCTTATAACACACTGAACATCCACTCAAAAAGTTTGCAGACAACTTCTAGACACCTATGTTTTAGACCCTCAGGGTGGCGCAGTAGCATGGATTCAGATATAGAAAAACCTGTGATTTCCTCACTAGTGTAGTCCCATAGACATAAAACACAGTTATAGAATGAATCTAAGGTCTATTTTGTTAAGACATCCACCAACATTCGCCATGTATCAAGGATCAAGCAGTACCATGCCATTCTAACCTAAGGTCCAAGTCGATGGCATTTGAGTTCCTTATTTTTTACTGGGTCATTGCTTGTTCTAACAACAGCTAATACTGAATGCAACAAGTCTTATTTAGGGGCTGTTTGGTGCGGCTCCTCCGCACATGCTCTGCAGCCGGAGCCAGAGCACTTCAAGCGGAGCCAGTTTTCCTGCCTCCGCGTCTGTACGCGAAAACAGCCCAGCTCCATGCTTTGCGGGCCAAAAGCGCTCTTCCGCACGAGACCATTTGGTGACTCCACCCAGTCTGCCAAGACCGGTGCAGGAGTCGCACCAAACGGGGCCTTAGTCTGACTCCCAAGACTACAGGACAGTATACTTGATCCTGTGGTTGAAGGCCTGTTTGGATCCCCTCTGAACTTTAGAGCTCTAAAAACTGTAAAGCACTTTAGCCCAGTTTTGAGATCTAATCTAATATGAGGTGGGCTAAAGTATAGAACTAACTTTAGATCACCTGTTTGGAGACTTTAGCTCTAAAGTTAGAAGTAGCGGATCCAAACTGGCCCCAAGTGACTTAATTTTTTGCAGTACATGATAAAGAAAAAACTGACAATTGGTATTCCCTCAAGTGCAACATAAACATCACCATCTGTTATTTTCCTCTAAACTCAATCCATCTTTTATCAGAAAAATAATATAAAAAATGACCACAAAACATCAAACATTTACAAACCTGATAGCGGTCTCCATGACCCGCATGGATAATATTAGATATGACAACTTTCTTTTCACTGCATCTTTGACATCTTGTATCAGTCATCTAATAAAATAGAGCACAAAATTAGAGAATCATAGCATAAATAACTCCATGTGAAAATTCAGTTATTTCAGTTATTGTAATGAATATTTATCTTTGTTGTTTCGCTGATTACTTATTTTAAAACATATATGTACCATACCTGCAATTTCCTTGATTCTTCTGGTTCAGATGTTTTCTCTGCTGAAGTCAAGCCAGCCTAAAATGTTGTAAATAATATATATAAACACATAGTGGCAGTGGCTTTCATGATAAGAAAATATAAAAACATTTTTTCATAATAGAAGAGGCCCCATAGTAAACCTAGACTAACAATACTTCAGTAAACTGTAAAGAAATTTAAGAAAATATAAAAACATTTTTTCATAATAGAAGAGGCCCCATAGTAAACCTACACTACCAATACTTCAGTAAACTCAATGCATTATGTCATGTCAAATACTATGTACTTGCAAGTTCAACATGACTAAATAGAAATAGTACAACTGTGCTAAAGTCATAATTTTATTTTCCCCTCAAATACACAGGAGAACTGTGTATAATTGCATTAAGAAGAAGAAGAGTTTAAATATTTACCGAAAACCCCCTCACACCCCGCACCAAACAAGTAACCACAGATGAGCTACCAAGTAATATACACAACTGAGAGTCAGTATGATCGACCACATATCATCAATCACTTTGAAAAAGGAACAATTCTTATCCAGCCTTTGAAGGCAAAACACTCCCTACTCAAATAACAGAAGGACTATTCATATCCAACGTTTGAAGGCCAAACACTCCCTATTCAAATGAGAACCAAAGGAATAAGGGAAATATAACGTGTATGGCACTTCACTGATAAAAACCAAATTTCCAACAATATACAGTAAAAATAAAAACTTGTCCTGTTATACACAGTAATATTTTATAGCACTGTCATATGATGCAGTTTCATGCTGCAATAGCAGCTGCCCAAGTAGCCATAGTATGCTAAATTGTCATATCAACTTTGGCAGTACAAACAATGCTATCATATCCCATGTTTTCTGACCGTCCGTTTAATCGCGATTAATCACGATTAATCGTCTGATCGACACTTAGCACTCGATTAGCCCTTCGATTCGATCCAGAGCGACAGAAACCTGATCGTCCGATTATTCGTCGATTAATCGCGAATAATGTCGATTAGGCCTCTTTGCCAATCAGAACTAATAGAGATGGACTCTTCAGGCTATATCTATTGGGCCAGACCATTAGGGTTCTCTTATATACCTCCCCACTCTCTCTATCCTCACTCCTCACTCCCACTCTGGCCGTTAGCTATGTGCAGCTGAGCTGCATCTTTTCCCTGCAAATCTCCAAACCATGGAGGCTGTGACAAGATATAAATCCAGATTTCATAGTAAGTAATCAAACAACTATAAATATAGTATTGATCTCATGTCACTACATAAATATATAGTATATGGTATATTATATATACCATACATATATGATATATACTTGTATAGTCCTGCTATATGCTGGACGATTAGAACGATCAGAAGCTCGATTAATCGTCCTGATCGTCCTGATCGGTACCAGACCGATTAGGAAAGATCAGCCGATCAGAAAACATGGATCATATCAATATAAATAACTATAAATAACTAGAGTACAAGACAATTTCCACAAGAATGAAATCAATTTTTGTCAACAAGGTAATGAGAATTAGACCTTTAATTCATCAGGGGACATGGTTAAAAGAACTGGAGGATCAAGCTCCTTGTCCATCAGCCTCCGGAGAAGTTTAGAGCCATTCTGTATATCCGAAATAATCATGGTACATCAAATATTCAAATAACAATATAAACATACAGAAGAATAATGAAAGATTATCTGCATTCCTTCCATTTGATGCAGAGTTAGCTATGGAAAAAAAATATTCACATAATTATATCTAGAAAGATAAACTTAAAGTTCAAACAATTATTTTCTCCAGTACTCTGGTGAACATGTGGAGCTGATACATCTTACAGGAGAAGGTAGACATACAAAGCGTTTTCATTTTATCAAGTGGCAGTACAGCAATAATGCAGAAGCTCATCGGGCAATTGTATTTGTACCTTACCTACAAGTTATTGTACTTTACCTAGGTGTATGTAAAGATAACAATGCTTTACGAATTCCAACAATGTTCAAGTGGAACAAAACTTAGATGTGCAAGTTCTAACTTTATCCCACTGTTCCAAACTGTTAAGGGGTCTGTTTAGATTGAAGGATTACAGAACGTAGGGAAGGTAAAAAAAACACAGGAATAGGAAAGGAATGGAGTACCAAAACAGATGATCAGAAAAACGCAGGAAATATGATGAGAGGTGTTTGGAACACAGGAATTGGAAAAATCTAGGTGGTAAAAATCATTATTAGTGCCCGGCAACAGTTTAATTAATAAGCATATGATTTTACACCTCATCTTTTTTTCAAATCAGATTGGGCATTTGGTCTATGAACTGTGCCTAGCCACCGTTTCACACGTACACCATGTCCTTATCCACTCCTATCGGATCCACCATCTCACTGGCATTGGTTCTTCACTCTATGATGCTTGAGATATTCAGGCGCTCGAGGTTGCCGACAAAGGTGCGCTCGAGATATCCACGCTCGAGGTTGGCAACGATGGTGTGCCACCACAAGGAGCTTGTCCAGATCTTCCACGCCATGCCCATGACCTGGGGCCTGCTCGGATGGGAGCTTGTTGAAGTTCTTATGGATCTGCGCTTTCTTAAAATTTCTCTGTGCTCTTATGACGTCTTTATTACAGAAAATTGGTTCGATTTGAGAAATTTTGTGCTGCTAACCCTGACAAGTCAGAACGCTTAATCCTTCATTATTGCAGAAAGTTGCCTCGGGCTTCCACAAAGGAAGAGAAAACAAGGGATCTGAGTGGATTCTCTTTTTACCGTGAAATCAGCTCTAGCTACAGTATACCAAAGGAAAGGGATTATTGTTCCTCTGTTCCAAACGATATTTCTCCATTCCTTTCCTCCATTTCTGTTTCCTTCACTTTTCCTACGAAAAACAGGGCCTACGTGTTTTAATTTTTTCCTAAGTAAAATACTAGACCAACCTAGGAGGAACTATGTGGCATTTTATTTAGAAAATAGGCACCGAAATTCACCTCAATGAGAACTTGAACCTGGATGGTCTGGGCATATTCATCCACACCCTTGAGCAACTGAGCTCACCAAAATCAAATTAGTCTTAAATAAATCCGCCATAAAATATGTTTCGATAGTGCATTTATTTGGTACTGAGGATGTTAATATACTTTCCTGTAAATTTGGCAGGAGAAATTTCACTTAGGTCAAAACACAAACACCTTACATTTTGGACCAGAGGGAGTAGTTTTACAGGATACACAAGGTATTCCTGTGGAGAGCAAACAGTGATTGAATCAGTGTAACGAGTTAACAACCAAGGTTTGGTAACTACAGGATCAAAGTAAAAGCTATTTATGGTAGTACAGATTTTGGAAACAAATTATTGTAGTACTGCAAGTTATGGACCATTAGAGAAAACAGAATCGACTTGAAGGAAGCCAACATAACTAGCGTTCACAAGCTCTGCATGCAGAATCGACTTGAAGGAAGCCAACATTCACAAGCTCTGCATGCAAAAAAGAAAAACCTCAAATAGGCCAATTCTAAACTAGCGTTTTAGGTTGGCCAGATATAATGAATAATCTGAATGCAATATTGTGTTTTCATGACACAAAACCTGGACAGAAAATAAGAACATATTTTGACACATATTGAATGCATGCTTGAGTAGCTACATGGTTCTCAGACAGACATGCTCTTGAAGCAATAGACTATCAACTATAAAAGTTTATGTGGTCATAACAGCTAAGTATCTTAAGTTATTAAGCAGCACATGATCTAAGTATTCAAATAGTAAAACCCCAAACCTTGTAATGCCCAAACAAGTAATTGATAAAAAAATATTTATACCTTGATGTTGAACTGTAGTTGACGCAGTTTCTGGTTATATTTCCCAAAATCTGTTCCAAGAGCTTCATATGCAGATCTTTCTAATGCAACCATTATCTCAACAACAACATCAAGTTCATACGATTTTTCATGTTCCTGATTAAAAAGATAAAAACCATTATTATAACAAACCGAGGGAAATAAAGGACCAATAAAACACATGGAATCCCAGGGAAGCAAATCGTCCAACAGTGAAACAAGAGAAACAGCCAATAGAAAAAGAACAATTAAACATGAGACTTATTCATAAATTAAAGGTACTGAAGGATGTTTAACAATGGATTATAGATGTATGATGTATCCACATATATTATATGTAAAAAGAATGGAGATGGACGTAACCCAAGCAAGAGACATGACACTGCAAATGCACACCGTATGGAAATTTATCCGCTACTCAAACCATGAGAGCTCACATTTCACTGAATAAAAATTCATTAATCCGTGCTCTTAATCCAGCTGCATTTGAAAGAATAATACAATTTGTGAACACAAATCTCTAAGGGACCATAATCAAACAATTTCCATATTTTGTCACATCGTCCTTCCAGTAATCCAGAATTAACCCAACTGAAGCAAAGCTTATATATAAAAACACTGACAACATGGCTGGATATGATACGTTGGAGTTTAAAGTTTACACATTCAAATTATAATGAACAAGCAACTTACAGCAGATCCAATATCCTTTGCAGGTAAATCATTGATTGAACTTTTGGCTGTAGAATCAGCATCAGCAGAGGTTCCAGCATTCACCTTTGATGCAAGTGGAATACTTTCTACCAATTTATCAAGCCACCTATCACGATAAGTACAGCCAGTAAGCACTTTATACCTAACAAGGATATCATAATTCTTTAGCTTATCACTTCCAGGTGTCTCTGCTTTTGCAAATTGCTCGGATTTGCCAACTGGAGGTTCTCTTGTGACATCTATAGGGTTAACAGGTTTCTTACGCAAGCCTCGTTTATTTGACATATGATTGTTCTCAAGAGGTGTCTCTTCAGGTTCGAGATCAGGAAGCTGCCCAATACGGTCTATTGTTTTCTTAACAAGGAGATCAATCTCTTGTTGCTTGTTATCCTCATAGTCCTTATCTGTTAGATTCCAAAGTTTCTTCTCAACTGCATCATAGACCTTCTGGACAATAAATCCAGGTGCTGCTTTCGACTGGGGATCTGCTTGTGCTGAGGAATGAAATGGACCACACATTTGTGCATAACTGATTCTGCAGGCACATCATCAATATGAAAACTGTAAAATAGCTCTCGTGTATCTCGTGCTACCCAGCATCCACCCTCCTTTTTGTCAGCCTCTTCTGGTCTATAAAACCATTGGCCAGTTACATATAGGCTCCCCTCAGTTTCTGTTATATCCTGTTCGAAGATAATTAAAAAGAAACTATGATACAGAAAATGAAAGTTGGAGATATCAAATATCACAAGGAACTGTAGCACATAAGTGACTGTATTGTAAAATAAGGACCACTATATTAGACGATATGTTCCAGCTGTACAATGATAAGAGACTTTGTCCTCAGCACTAGCAGGAATAGGTAATCATTCCAGTGATCCAGTCACAGAAGACAAGGCAAGGCTGACATTAAACTGCTTGACATAAGGGTTGCCCATTTGCAGTTGCACCCATGGTCATAAAAAACCCAAATCCACAATGATGCCTAGCAGCACGCACTTGATCAACGTTCATGAAATGAGTTAACGATGATGTCCAGTTTCGAACAATTCAGGAGTAACACTTCTAATTTAGTTGTAGCAACCAAATGCAGGGAACAATATAAGTTAAAAAAAAGGATGAATACATTTAAGAAAGAATTTATGCAAAAAATAGTGAGGTCACAGAACAAAACAGCTGGATGCAAATATAGGTGAATTACAGTCTAAGCATAATGCCAGTATGAAAATACTGCAGCTAAAACCTAGCATGATCTCATACTTAATAGTAAAAGAACATGTCTATCTTATACTGGTATAAAGACTCTGGTCACACAACAGAAGCATCAATAGCTACCAACCCATTAAGTTTAGCGAAATCTATGAGACTCTACAATGAACCGAGTGAAATTTCATACAACTAGACAGAACAACAGTTTATTTGGTCCCTTATACGATCACAGACCTTGAGGATGGCGACATAGGGCTTCTCAGCGGTGTCCTCAGGCGTGAGCAGCACGGGGTCCTCCTGCACAATTGAGCCCACAGCAATCACCCAACGGAAAGAATACAATCTGCGCCTTCCCAAAGCCCAAAAAAATACCAATATAGCAGAAATCGGGAAGCGAGTAACGGAGTAGGAGGAGACTTACCAGCTCGAAGGTGTTGCCCTCGTACTCGAAGGAAGCGTAGTGCTTCTTCTGCTTCTTCCCCTTGCCGGTGATCTTGACCGGGTCCCCTACAGCTACGGGCACCGCCTCCGTGTTCTCCTCCTCGCGGGGCTCCTCCTTCTGCAGCTCCACCTCCTCGGGCTCCTCCTCCTCGCTCTCCGGGTCGCGGCGGCGCTTGGGCCGTCCCCGGCGGCGGCGGGTCTTCGTCTCGGCCTCCTGCTCGCGTCGCTCCTCCTCTTCGGCACGTCGCATCGCCTCGAGATCCTTCTCGTCGTCCTCCTCCTCCTCGAGTTCCACTTCCTCCTCGTCCTCGTCGTCGTCAGCGGCGAGTCGGCGGCGCTGCTGCGGCTGCGCTGGGGCTTTCTGGGTTGGCGCCCGAAGAGGTGCCACCCGAGGACTTGAACTTGATGGGTACGTCCTCTTCGTCGTCGTCATCGTCCAGCTGCGTGAACCGGCGGCGCCCCATTTTCCCCACGGTGGCCGAAGAAACGGGGATTGGAGGTCTGGGATTTTGAGATTTGGGTTGCGACTTCGGGTTTGGGTTCAAGGCGTGTTTGGCATGCCTCTACAGCCCACTCTAGGCAAGAGCGGATTAAGCGAACACCTCAGACTTAAAAAAAAAGAAAAATGGAGGACTTAGCTTCGGAGTCGATGCATTGTTTGAGCACTTTTTAACTCCGTAAACATTATTCTTCTTTTTTATCCGAGGCGCCGTCATCCCGTAACGCCTCACCCCACAACACGTCGCCTCCCGATGTCGCCCTTACCCGCGCATCGTCACCCTCACCTTATGTTTGGGCCTCGCGAGCCCAGCTCCCTCGCCGGGTGACGTCGCCCCTTGCTTCCCTCCACCGACACATGAGAAGGCCCGACACGCGGCCTTCCTCTCCGCCACCGGCCACTCACTCGTCAAGCCCACCTCGCCGCGCGGCGCCACCCTCGTGGCTCCCTCTCTCCGCCGACCATGTTTCCTTCCTCGACGCCTCATTCTCCCTAATTCTCCATCCTGTAACCCTAACCCTAGACGAGAAGATCAGAGCCTTCCTCAATAACGTCCAGCGCCCGACAAACTCCTTTGTCGCCGTGAAGACGCTGGTCAGCGTCCGGGAATATTTTCCCTAAAACCCCCGAGAGCAGTCATTGGTGTCGGACGTTGCGGGGCAGCGCCCGTCGCCAAGCACAAAAAGCGTTTTCCCCGGGTGACGTACCTAACAGCCGTTGGGTAGGGCGACGGAGCGTCTGTCGCCAACTTAAATGATTGTTTTCACCACCCAAGGCAGTTTGTGTGGGGGGCATTTATACTCCATCCTTGCCTTCTCACCTTCCCTTTTACTCTTTGGTTGCTGAGATCCTTAGAAGGTTTGGAAGAGAGCAAGAGCCCTAGAGAGGTTCGTGAATCCACCCCACCCTCTTCTCTAGTTTATCCAAGATTAAAGTGTGCACCCACTCTAGTTGTGAGGCTTGATTGAGTAAAAGGAAGATCAAGGCTTGTTACTCTTGGTGACGATATCACCTAACGATTCAGTGGTGTTTGGAGGAAGTGATCGTCGGGGAGATTGTCGGCGGCCTTCTTTATCGCCTTGTGATGGGTTGTGGGCGGCTTCCGACCCAAAAGTGGCGAAGAACCACCCGTAGAGAGCACTCACCCCTGGGGCGGACCCCCCACCGCCCCGTGCCCCGGGCCGGCGGAGCCTTGCGTCACGGCCGGTGGAGCTCCCGCGCTCCCTTGTGCCGCGTCGACGGGGGCCCCCGCAAGCCCCCACGCTGGGGGACGGCGAAGGGAGAAATACCTTGTGAGGTGCTCCAACGAGGACTAGGGATGTCGACCCCTTTGATACCTCGGCAAAACGTCATCGTGTCAAGATCTCTTTCCCTACTCTTTCATACCGCATTACTTTTCGCACTTGTTCTTCATTTCATACTCGAATTATGTAGGGTGTTTTCGCTTACCTTGTCTTGCTACCGCTTTCTAGCTAGGAGACACTACCGGTAGGCACTAGGGGGTAATTGGCTTTGCTAGATTTCATATTTGCTTTAGAAATTTGAAATAAGCCCAATTCGCCCCCCCCTCTTGGGCATCTGGTATCAGAGCAAGGTTGCTCTAAATTAGGCTTCACCGCCTAGAGCAAGATGTCCTATGGGGATGGACCGCCACCCATGTTTGATGGGGATGATTTTCCTTATTGGAAAGTGCGGATGAGGCCTAGCTACCTTTAGCTGTAATCTCGGTGTGCACAAACCCCACCGTTGGGGAACCGTTTTGCCGAGGGTCCCCTTTTTGAGAAGAACAATTCCAAGGCAAAGAAATTCTTTTCCGTGACATTGGCAAAAATGTGTTCAACCGGTGCGGAATTCAAAATCGCAAACGAGTTTAGAAAACATTTGGCGTTATACGAAGGGACCAAATGTGAGGTGAGGAACCTACCATTTGGTCGGGAATTGAACTCCTTTTTTTTGTTGCTAATAAATGCAATGTAGTACCACGCTTAGTATTTTTTAGAGGGGTTTGGTGGGCCCGGGCTCACCCAAAAGCAACCCCCGATGTGGTGGCCAACTTCTTTTTTGTCTTTCCAATTTACAATATGGCCACATTGTCACCGTTCTTCACCCAAGTAGATCTCTCCGTTTACACCAACATAAATGTTTGGGCAAATCAATGCTCAAATTCATAAGATCGGGGATGGAGGTTTTCATCTCCTCCCAAAAGAAAACAAAAAAAGAGGAGAAGAAAGACTTGACCCCCAAAGCTTTTCCCCTAAAATAAGGCAAGATCCAATTTGGGGTTAGGACTCAAGTGATGATGAAAGAAGACAACATCGCTTCATGGGAAAAACCCCCAAAATGTTGAAGAGGCTAAACAAAAGGAGTAAGTTTGACTCAAAGAAGAAGAAATTTTCACAAGCTCTTCAAGGGAAGCCCATCTCACAAATGAATGCTAAATTATGGGATTCTTG